>JAUZST010057423.1:0-23756 GCA_034779995.1 Parotocinclus haroldoi | reverse complement strand
TCCTAAACTTAAGAGTCGAGTCTCTATTTTTCTCGGCAGAGCAGGAGGCTTTGGAATCGGCGTTTCATCTTGCAGCTTAAAACAGTTTTGACGTCTCTCACTCTCTCTTTCTTTGTCACGACGAATAGCTGTCTGAATCGATTCCTAATATCGGGATCAGACTCATTTAAGGTCAGCTTCCAAACTGCGTTGGTGGTTCAAATGACTCCTGAGCTTTAGAGTCGACTCGTTGGAAACAGATAGTGTTTGACTCCTGCATGGTTGATTCATATGATCAGAAAGCGAGCAACGGGACGTAGCTGCTGTGTAATATGCCTTCGGGTTGAATGCATGCACCATGGAGACTGTGTTAGAGCAGATATGGCAGGGGTTGAAGCTCTCGTCTCTCTCCTCCGTGCCTGTGGTTGCTTTGACGGTTTTTCTGCTCGTTTTTTATGTGCTCAGAAGGTCTCGGCTGAGGCAGGCGCTGCTCGTAAACATCCCTCCAGGTCCTGCTCCTCTGCCTGTTCTGGGAAACTTCGGCAGCTTGTTGTTACCTGCGTTTCTCCTGAAGCTGGTTTGGAGGCAGGAGTATGAGAGGAGGAAACTGAGCCCTCTTTCACCGCAGGCGAGGCTAATGGAGCTTTCCAAAGTGTACGGGAACATGTACAGTCTGTTTGTGGGAAGTCGGCTGGTGGTGGTGATGAACGGGTACGAGCTGATCAGAGACGCGCTCTCCAACCACGCCGAGGTCTTCTCCGACAGACCTAACTCCCACCTGGTGTCCATCATAACCAAACGCAAAGGTGAGAGCATGCAGGAACCAACTCCTGTCAGGGGCGTCCTTAAACCCACTTTATTCAGGCTAGGTGCACCGGTAAAATCATGGCCACAGGACCACAGGACTTCTTCACTACAGGCACTACTTTTCCCATAATGCTCCTGCATTTCTCCTAAAGCTTGGGGTGTCAATAAACAGTCAAATTTCTTAAAAGCTGTTCTTCAGGGAAACACCAAAGGTGATCTGTGGTAGCCTAGCGATTAAAGGACTTATTAAATCCCATCTCTGCCCAAAAGCTGCTACAGTTGGGTCCTTAGCAAGGCCCTTATCCCATGATTGCTTGGGTTGTAAGTCGCTCTGGATGAGGGCGTCTGCTAAATGCTGTAAATGTAAATGCTACAAAATGTACAAAATGAGGTATTGAATTTATGTGGACTCCAGGATTTAGTATGTTCAGCCATATCATGAAT
The DNA here is from genome assembly GCA_034779995.1 of Parotocinclus haroldoi. NCBI lineage: Eukaryota > Metazoa > Chordata > Actinopteri > Siluriformes > Loricariidae > Parotocinclus > Parotocinclus haroldoi. The sequence goes on along the minus strand of JAUZST010057423.1, from coordinate 22,526 downwards.
GGCCTGTAGATGGAACCCTATATAAGTTCTGAAGATGGTTTCAATATGAATTTGCACTAAAGCAAAGGCATCAGGTTTCAGCCGTGCTGGCATGGACAAGTAAGTGTAATTATATACTTTTACAAAGTATTTAGTATTCATTTACTCCTCCTTTCTCATCCACAGCAATGTAAGCCCCGCTTTAGTGATAAATTACATAATCTGGTATTTACCTGGCTTGTTTTTTAGGTTATAGGCTATTTCTTAGGCTTTATTTTTGAGTTCAACCCCATGTCCCTAAATGACAGCGTTATTCAGAGAATATCTCTGATACAAAATAACAAAGTACAGTCAAAGTAAATGTAGGTTAAAGGCCTTGCGGAAGAGCCAAACAGGGGCAGTTTGGCAGAGCAGAGGTTTGAACTGTGTACCATCTGGTCAGTAACCCAGTACCTTAATTGCTCTGCCATTACAGCCATGCTATGAATAAAAAAACGAAATGAGAAGTTGTGTGAGACTGTACCTTTTGTAAACAGATACCAGATAGCAGTCATATTTGCGAAAAACCGTTTAGTTGGAGGTTTTATATATATAAAACGTCATATCTTGCTAAAATAACCTTCCTGAAACATAATGTCTATAAAGAGCCTATAAAGAGATGTGACCTGATTTGTAGGCATTGTGTTTGCGCCTTACGGGCCGGTGTGGAGGAAGCAGCGCAAGTTCAGCCACGCGACTCTGAGAAGCTTCGGCTTTGGCAAATTCAGCCTGGAGCCGTGCATTCACGAAGGCTTCAGCGTGGTCAAGACGGAGCTACTGAGGCTAAATCAGGAGGCCATGGGGCAGGGGATGAACCTGACGCCCTTGATCAGCAACGCCGTGTCCAACGTGATCTCCTCGATTAGCCTGGGTCAGCGATTCCACCACCAGGACGAGGAGTTCCGGCGGCAGCTGAACCTCATGGCTCACGGGCTGGAGATCAGCATGAACAGCTCCGCTATGCTCGTCAACATCTTCCCCTGGCTCTACTACGCCCCCTTTGGCGCCTTTAAGCAGCTCCGGGGTGTGGAGCGCGACATCACGGCCTTCCTCAAAAAGATCATAGCCAGGCACAGGGCCACACTGGACCCCGAGAACCCCAGGGATTTTATAGACATGTATCTGGTGGAGATGTTTGCTCAGCAGGGGACAGCAGGCTCAGAGGAGGACATGTTCTCAGAAGATTATCTATTCTTCATAATAGGGGACCTGTTCATAGCAGGCACCGATACGACCACTAACAGCATCCTGTGGATGGTGCTGTATATGTGCTTACATCCTGAGGTTCAAGGTATACACACACACACACGCACACACACACACACACTGTACACGCAGTCGAACTAGTTAGTAATGATTCATTTAATCCGTGATAATTTTGCCATCTGATTTTGATTCAGTCTCTGGCTTTTAAGTAAAATATATACATTTTAGTCACATTTTAGTAATTTCATTATTGTTAGCACTTGTTTAGTTTTACTAGAAACTGGAATGTTTTAGTATGTGTAGTCAATTAAATAATAAAAACAAAGTCTTGCATTACGGGTTTCCTACGCTGCTCACAAATAGAAAATGATACTTCATTATATTATATTTTGAAATATCCCCTAATATTTATGAGCCATGTATTTTATTTCTAACTTCCACAAACAATAGGTTAAAAGCAATTTTACTGAGCTAAAAGTTTGTATTTGGGACTGTGGTGGCCTAGCGGTTAAGGACCACTAGGTCCAGAAGGTCCAGGGTTCAAATCCCACCTCTGCCACAGTTGGGTCCTTGAGCAAGGCCCTTAACTCACAATTGCTTGAATTGTAAGATTGTAAAACTTGTAAGTCGCTCTGGATAAGGGCTGCTAAATGCTGAAATATGAATGTATAATTTAACGTTACAGTACTATGGTTACATTATCTAGTGCTTTAGGTGACTTCACTGTATTTAAACAGCTATGAGGGCTGACAGAGTTTCTGTCTCTGTGTTCAACTTCTCTGGTCGATCATGGTGAGGTGGAACCGCTGTACGGTCTTGGCCACCGGCATGAGCGTGTGAGAGCAATAACACCAAGTGTAAAACACCTGCTCCCCATTCACACCCGAGATCTTGTATGTGACAGAGAAAGTTCAGCGTGAGATCGACACGGTGGTGGGACGTGGAAGACTTCCATCTCTGACTGATAAAGGCACTCTGGCCTTCACCGAGGCCACCATCATGGAGGTGCAGAGGATGAGCGTGGTTGTTCCCCTGGCCATTCCTCACATGGCTTCGAAGACCACAGGTCAGAAAAGAACACTCAAAGAACATTTGTTTTATCAGGGGAAACGTTTAGTTGTGTAAATAAGCAGGTGTATAAACACTTTTAATACACGTTCCCATTCTGGTAGGAGTGAAATGAATCTGAAACGATCTCTCTCTAGAATTTAGAGGCTACACCATTCCAAAGGGCACCATCATCATCCCCAACTTGTGGTCAGTCCACAGAGACCCCACGGTGTGGGACAAGCCAGACGACTTCAATCCTTCACGCTTCCTGGATGAGCAAGGGCAACTTACGAGGCCAGAATACTTCATACCATTTGGAATAGGTACGATTCAGATATAAATACGTACTATTTGTGTTTTGATGTTTATATGCCGATTGAAGTCCTATCTGTGGCAGGCCAGGTTAAATGTGAGATCGCGTTCCTTATCATTTCTCTCCTGTATGGACAGGGATTTCGTTTTTGAAATTCAAGAAGCTCCTACATGAAAGAATTTTTGTCTGTCCCTGGTACGTCTTACTTTGTGTTTAAGAATTCGTCCTGCATTACGTGCTTATGGTGTTCCCTGGGATAGCCCGCCAAAGACCCACCCATTAGTAGCTTCTGACTGTAGGCAAGTCGACCCGGAGACTTGTGTCATCACTTTACAATAGATTTTTATCATCTAAGGATCAGGTCCTCGGGATTATGACCGTCTGGGAGAAAGAACTGTCATACCAGGGTGTCCGTATTGACTGGAACGTAGTCTGGTATAATGTGTACATGTCATCCAAAAATCCGGCCCATCAGTTAATACATTATAAAATTAGATCTAAGTTTTATATGACTCCTCTTCGGGCTTTTCAAATGAAGCTTAGTGCTGGTAAGAATTGTAGTAGGTGTGAACTCTCTTCGAATGGTACTGTTTTTCCATTTTTTTTTTCTGGGACTGTCCAGTAGTAGCACGGTTTTGGACTTTTGGAACTAAATTTCTCTCTGAATCGTTAAATACCAGACCACGTTTATGTCCGGTTCTTTTGTTACTAGGCGACGATTCTGGTTTTGGTTTCACGTTAATTCAGAAAACAAATTTCAGGGCAGGATTGACCACCCCCATAAAACCTAATTTGAAACTTCACTATGAAAACTCAATTTTCTCGGCAGAAGGATATGCCTTGATATTAGAATACATAGATTAGCTCTAGAATACATCAAATTAAACAAATATAAAAAAAAAATTCCTTGTATGTACTGACTCAAAATCATGCCTTAAAGCCCTAGAACAACTTAATACAACAGCAAAACTGCGAAGTTGTCTTTTGTTGGATACCAAGCCACATAGGAATCCCAGGAAATGAGAGCTGATCGGATTGCAAGAACAACAACAGAAGATCAGATCACTACTCAACTCATTCCCCTCACGGATGCTTTACCAAGGATTTTTACATACATACATACAAAACAAATGGCAAAATGAATGGGACGAACGAACGAACTTTACAATAAACTGCACGAAATTGAACCAAAAGTTGGAAACAACTATACAAAAATGAACGGTCGGAAAAAACAAACGTTTATTACCAGATGCCGAATTGGACATTGGACCGCACTTACACGCATGTGGAACCACGCTCTCAATTAAACATATCCTTACAGAATGCCCACTATATGGAAAGGAAAGACACAACATTCTACAAGAAAACAATGTGCAAACACTTATTGAGACATCACCAGAGAAAATACTGACCTTTTTGCATCCCATTAATCTGAAACATCTTAAACTGATTAAAACGATATAAATGACACAACCCATGTACCGCCATAAAATAGCCTAAATGTGCTGAAATGGGGTAAAACACAAACAAACAAACTTCACTATGATCCTGGTACTTTATTGCAGACTATGTGGTTACAATACCTTTTGGATATTTTGATTTTGGAATGATCAACATTATCATGATCACATGATCATCCATATTTGAAAAATAAGAGATTGGTTACCTTCAGTTTTTGGGTTGTATGATTACTTGTATTTAGGTAGGTGGGCTGTGAAATAAGGAATATTGGTGTATTTCTGTTGTACTTCATTTCAATCCAAGTGAGTTGTTATTCACAAAACGAAGCTCTTACAGAACATGCTGTTAGAAAGATACAACCAGATCTCTCACCTTTAAATCTCCTGCCTTTGCTGTTGGCTCCTTAACTGACCCCGGACCCCGGGATACGTTGAAAAAGGCACCAGTTCATGGCAGGACTGCAAAAAGTCGCTCTTTCGTTGTTCTGGATGTCCTGCACCAGCATGTGTCTCAAGTTCTCTATTTTGTTCTTGGTTCACAATCAAGGAGAACCATCTGCTTCTGGACCTTCTCATCAGGTTAGCAGTATAACTATGTGATGGTCCTTTCCAGATGCCTTCCAACTTCTAGAAGTCGACACACGATTAACAAAATGCTTCTTCTTTCCTCACTAATGTTTTGGGGGCATTTGTTAATATAACTCCATATTATAGTGACTGGTCAAGTCAAATTTATTTCTGTAGCGCTTTTTACAACGGAGCATTGTCTCAAATCAGCTTTACGATCTTATTATCCTAAAAGGCCAATCCCAAACTGAGCAAGCCTAGGGCGACAGTGGCAAGGAAAAACTCCCTGAATGGAGAAGGAAGAAACCTTGGGAGAAACCAACCTCCATGGGTGGCCTAGATGTTAATTAAGTAAATACTTAATGTAATAGTTAAATTAAAAAAATTAAATCAGTAATAATATTTAAGTTAGTATTAAAATAGGTAACAAAATCAGTTCTCAGTGGGAGGTCCTTGGAGGCACATCGTCTCTTAGTGACTGAATGATAGAGGGAGTTACTGCACACTGGTGGGACTGGTTATTGTTAATGAAGACCAGTAGAGTGATGCTGGGGTGGAGGAACATCTAAGTGTGTGATCTAGGAACTGGTACCAGAACATCACCTCGGAGAAAAAAGAGAAAATGTAGTTACTTATGGGTTAGGAGCACAGAGTCTATTATCAAGCACTGATGCCATGTGCAGGATGAAACTCCGGCAGCACTACTATAGCAGCATAGCAAAAGGGAGAGAACCTGAAGTTAACACAGCCAAGAGGCAAAAGCCGACCCGAGCCATGCATCATATTCTAAATCTAACTAAAATCCTGAGTAAATGTTTTTAGCCTAGACTTAAAAATTTGGAGTGGTGTCTGAATTTGAACTAAAGTAGGAAGTTTATTCCATAGCTGGGGGGCCAAATATGTGAGAGCTTTTCCCCTGGTTTGTGACTGGTTTGTTAGTCAATGGTTAATATCAGAGTTTGTTCGGAAGTGGACGGAGACCCGCCTGTTCAGGGGTTCTAGTCCTGTGTTATAAGATCTTTTCAGGTGAAGTGCATCTCTCGTCCCTTTTCAGGTCGGAGGGTGTGTATGGGAGAGCAGCTGGCTAAGATGGAACTCTTCCTGATGTTCACCAGCCTGATGCAGTCCTTCACGTTCCGCCTTCCAGAGGGTCATCGCCCCCCGTCCATGAACGGGCGCTTCGGCCTTACGCTGGCCCCCTGTCCCTTCTCAGTGTGTGTGACCCCACGCCGAGCCGAAGCACAAAGATCAGCATGAAGATCGCAAGGCCAGTAAAATCCGCACCGATTTTGTAACTCTTGAATCAAGTCTAACACCACGGTGCTTTTTTTTTTGATTGCTGGGTCACGTCCAGGATTAAAGCTTAACCCCTGCTGACACCCAAAGAAAGGCGAAGAAGCAGCTCGTAAATGTTTTTCAAAAGGCCTTTAAATGTGAAATCAGTTTGTCTACCAAATCATTTCAGTTTAGTTTAGAACTGTCTGCTGTGGGGACTGAAAATGTGTCACATTCACCAGCAGCAGCAGCACCTTATTGTTCAGTGGCAGTAGCGGTATTTACCAAATGTAGCATAAAACCCGATGGTCAGTTGTTGACCACACTCTGTTTGCACACCCCTGGTTGTGTTAACTTAGTATTTGCAGGACTGTTAAATCAAACTACCTTAAGATAAATGAAACTATTTGTAGGCGTTCGTCGTATATTTGTGTGCGCGCGCGTTTTGACATTTCAATAATTCCACTCTGTTTACATTTACGTTATTTAGCAAACACCCTTATCCAGAGCAGTCTTACAATCCAAGCAATTGTGGGTTAAGGGACTTGCTCAAGGCCCCAACATGCTAGGCATGGTGGGATTTGAGCCCTGGACCTTCTGGTCCATAGTCCAAGGTCTTACCACAGTCGCCCAGTTGAACAGGGAATATCTGGGAGAGAAGACCTTCCAAAAACGAGGTGCATCTTATTATGATACCACATTGTAATTCGGTGAGCTCTTTAGAACGACCCATTCCCTCACTAATGTTTGTAAAAGCACACTGCATGGCTAGGTGCTTCATTTTATACACCCAAGTTCAATCATTAACAGAGACGTTTCCCAGTATTTATGTCCATGAAGTGTGTATGTACAGTGGGGAAAATAAGTATTTGATACACTTCTGAGGTCTGTAATTTTTTATCATAGGTACACTTTAACTGTGAGGGACAAAAAAAAAGTTCCTGCTCCTTCCAAAGAGTTTGTATTAGGTTCAGGTCTGGAGACCTTAGTGCTTCTTATCGAGCCTGTCCTTCGTTACCCTGGCTGTGTGTTTTGGGTCATTGTCATGCCCCAGACCCAGCAACGACCTATTTGAATGCTCTTACTGGGGGCCAAAATCTTACGATACATGACCCCATCTATCCTACCTTCAGGGCAGCATGGTGGTTCGGTGGGTAGGTCTTCAGATTAACTTGTGTATAGATGTAACCTTGTATGTGTCGCTGGATGGCCGCTGATGCCGATAAGCGACGTTACATAAGCCAAATAAACAAACGAACGACCCTACCTTCAATATGTCCCCAATCTTGTCCCCTTAGAAGAAAAGCACCCCCAAAGTATGACGTTTCCTCCCCCATGCTGCACGGTTGGGACGATGTTCTTGTCCTTCTTCTTTCTCCAAACACAGCGAGTGGAGTTCATACCAAAAAGCTTCACATGTCCTCCTCCCATGCCTCCTCTGGATCATCCAGATGATCACGGGCGAACCTTAAACGGGACCGGACATTTGCTGCTGTGAGCAGGGGATTTTAATCCACGACGCCGTAGTACGTTACTAACGGTCATGACCATGGTCCCATCTCTCTTTAGGTCATTGACCAGGTCCTCCCGTGTAGTTCTGGGCTGACCCCACGAGGTGAGATCTAGAATAGGGCTCCAGCGCAAAGAAGACTGACGGTCATCTTGTGTTTCTTCCATTTTCAAATAATTGCGACCAACAGTTGCTGAGTTCTCACCAAGCTGTCACCTATTGTGCTGTAACCCATCCCAGCCTTGTGCGGGTCTGCAATTTTGTATCTGGTGTGCTAAGACAGCCATTTGGTCTTGGGCATGGTGGAGAAGTTGGAGTGCGATAGATTGTGTGTGTGGACAGCTGTCTTTCATACAGGTAACGAGTTCAAACAGATGCAGTTAATACAGGTAATGAGTGCAGAATAGGAGGGGCTTCTTAAAGAAATACTAACAGGTCTGGTAGCCAGGATTCTACCCACTGGTTAGTAGTCGATTGAATACTTATTTTATGCAACAAATGCGAATTAATTATTTAAAAATGCAATGCAATGCCTCCATTCTTTGTTGGTGGGAGAATTAGCAAAATCGGCAGAGTATCAAATACTTATTCTCCCCACTGTACTTACAAAACCAAACCAGAAAAGTTGAGATTGTGTGAGGAGGAAATCTGGGCAGAGGATTTCGAGTTTGTCAACACCTGTGAGAAAATGATCAAATTGTTTAGAAACCGTGTACCTCAAAAAATATTGAAAGGGCTTTACATATTTCAGTCCTAAATTTTTCTGATTTGCCTTGTTTTGAAAAAATGCATAGGCATCTGGACGCTCAATTTTTTTCAGCTTTGGCATCCGTTTCTTCCTAAAAAGATATGTAATACTGATTCATCTGAACAAAAGCTACATTTCCACTGGGTGATGGTCCATCCTAGAAGCCTCTGAGCTCAGAGAAGTCGATGCCGTTTCGGGACACGGGTAACATGGGGCTTATTACTTTATACAGTAACATTTTAAGTGGCCTTTGTGAATGCAGTGCAGAGGGAGAAATATAGAAATCCCTTCCAACGTCTCTTTGCAGATCATTATTTTTAAACATTGTAATCATTCACTGAACCAGAACCAGAAATCTGCCCATATTTACTCACCAAAACGTTTTGTCGATACTGCTTTTGTACCAAGTCATGATTACAGACACCTGTCCCAACCTTTTTTGTGTCGCAAGCCAAAAATGCAAGAATAGATGTTTATTAAAATGTATAAGTTGATCAGAAAAAAACATTTTTTTGTTTTTGTTTTTATTTTACATTACGTCCCAACGTTTTCTCTTTTAGAGTTGTATTAATGAGACTGTGGAATAATTCTATATGGCCATTATATACTTCTAAAACAACAAATCTAATGATTTGTGGTTTAAACCAAATATTTGGAAATCAGGTTTTTGTCTTTTCTTTCTCTCTCTCTCTTTAAAGTTTATTATTAATTTTTGTCGAATGCATTTACATTTATGACACTTAGCAGAGCGACTTACAACTCATGCAGTCTTACAATCCAAGCATTGGTGGGTTAAGGGTCTTGCTCAAGGACCCAACTGAGGCAGCTTGGCAGAGGTGGGATTTGAACCCAGAACCATCAGGTCCAGCACCTTAACCACTAAGCTACTGCAGTCCCCGCATTTGAATTTTGAATTTCGGCTTTAGCACTTTATAAGCATGAACCTGATCGTTTAACAATTTTATGTTTCTTATTATATAAGAAGTGAAGTTTCTGAAATGTAATTTGCTTTGCACTATTCTTTACTCATCAAATAAAATAAATGAGAATAAATGAGTTTTCGGCTTCCTTCCGGGTGATTCTGTCTTGGTTCCTCCCGAGGTTTCTTCCTTTCGCTTTCAGGGAGTTTTTCCTTTCCACTGTCAACTTGGGATTGGCCTTTTAAAATAATGTAGTTTTGTAAAGCTGCTTTGAAACAGTTTTGCATTGTAAAAGGCATTATATAAATAAAATGGAATGGAATCGAATTGAATTAATCTGCGTTTCATGTGTAAGCTCTTGAGTGGTTACCATCCATTTATACTAAAATGAAATATCCTCTCATTTTTGTGAGCAGTGGATTTGTATTTAGTGAAATGAAATGTCATTTCTTCAGTACTGTGGTGCAACACACACAACACACACAACACAACACAACAGGACAACACAAAGTTCAGATTAGACAATGGCACATGCACTCGCCAAAGTCGGTCATGTGAACACAATAATGCCAATAGCTTATAAATAAATATCAGAAACTTGCCAGAAAGTTAATTGTTTATTAAAAGTATTACTAGTAGTTGATATTGAAGTTATTCCAGTAGAGGTTAACCCAGGTTCATGTACAAAACTGACACTTTGATTGGGAGTGTCTGAGCTATTGCATAAGACTTGTGTATTATCTGATCATCATCATCATCATCATCATCATATTCACTGATATTGAAGTGGCCTTAACAGCATTCTAACAGTATTTACCATCTTACAGTATTTACTGGTAAACAAATCACTTTCTGGTGTAACTGTGGGAACTGAAATGATTTTGATTAAAGACTATTCTTTATCTTAAATCTATTTAGTTATTTAATTAAAATGGTATCACTCATTTTAATTTTATTATTAATTTAAATTGTATTACTGACTTAATTTTACTATTACTACAACCTTTGTTCTGTTACCATCTAGGTCACACAAGCAGGTCGGGCTCCTTTTTGAGTCTTGGTCCTCCCAAGGTTTCTCCCTTCTACTTTCAGGGAGTTTTTTCCTTGCCACTGTCGCCCTAGGCTTGCTCAGTTTGGGATTGGCCTTTTAAGTTCATATAAGATTGTAAAGCTGCTTTGAGACAATGCTCCATAACAAAACAAAATGGGCACACTTTTTAATGTGGGGATTATTAAATATGTGTTGTACTATTTCGTTTTTTCTGCAAACATTTTGGCAGTGTAACGTTGCTGTTGTGTGTTTTGGATTAACATTGGTTAATTATTCTCTTCTTGCTTATTTTATGCAATAAATGCTGATTTAATTATTTAAAAATACAATGGGATTTTCTGGATTTTCGTGTACCACGATAAAACCTGCTTGACCTACTTATTTTCCCCGCTGTACGTATAAACTCGTACAAATATGTTAATGTGGAATTCGTACAAATTAATTTTGTTGCTTATCTTTTAGGAAAAAAAACAAAGTATCACAATTACACTCTCACAATTGACCAATAACAAAACAAAATGGACACACTTAAATGTGGGATTATTAAATAATGTACGCGTTATATTATTTCGTTTTCTTATTTTACTTTGAGAACATTTTGGCAGTGTAATGTTGCTGTTATGTGTTTTGGATTAACATTAGTAAAATAGATGATGCCAAAATCAATAAGCTGGTAAAGAGTGCCAGATAAAAGACCGACTGACCCCTGGACACTGATCTTTTATTCCTGAGGTTCTAAGACTTTTTCTAAGGTTTCTAAAGCGTTAAAAAGCTTTAGCGCGTGTGTAACAGTTTACACTTTGGCACTGTGATGTATGCTCCTTGGCATTAGGGATGCTGTGTACAATACACTGTTCCTCTTGTCTTTTTGAGAACTACCTCCCTTCCATGCAGTTTTCTTCTGAAAATATCCTTTACATTTACATTAAAACAACATAAAAATACTAACAAAGTCATGTCTGGTCAGCTACTATTTCGGTTATAATGCGGTCACAATGTAATGTGGACTTTAATGGGGCATACAGTGCATTCAGAAAGTCTTCAGACCCTTTGTTTGGAGCAACCAGAACTCTTCCTGGAGTAGGCCGTCCCAGGGGAGAAGTGCCTTGGTAAGGTGACCAAGAACCAAGAAGACTGAATGGTGACTCAATAGAAGCACCTAAAGGACACGCAGACTGTAAGGAATAAGGTTCTCTGATCTGATTAAAAGATTGAATACTTTAATAAACTTTTAAGTATTTACTTAATTAACATCTAGGCCACTCATGGAGGTCGGGTCCCATTTTGAGTCTTGGGCCTTCCAAGGTTTCTTCCTTCTACTTTCAGGGAGTTTTTCCTTGCCACTGTCACCCTAGTATTGCTCAATTTGGGATTGCAATTTTACGATAATATAAGATTGTAAAGCTGCTTTGAGACAATGCTCAATAATAAGAAGCTCTATAGAAATAAATTTTGCTTTAGAGAATGATATAGTTATTTAAGTTTACCTCGGGTCCCATGTACCCATGCAGGGCAGGACAGGACAAATTGTTGAATGTAGGGGAAAGGGAACAGGGAGACGGAATCACGTGACCGCGCTGACTTTGCCTTAGCTTAGCCGCTGTCACACACAGACATGGCGTTCTTCACTCATCATGTCTGCAGAGCTCTGAGCTCCTCCGCCGTCAGAAACACCGCCATTAAACATGTCACAGTCATCGGGGGAGGATTAATGGGCTCCGGAATCGCCCAGGTAAGAACGCTTTTAGGATGCTATCGGCTAACTACACGTAGCTGGCTAATTGCTAACTAGCCAACTTCACTGTGCAGAAGGTGAACTTTTTGACATTTTCAGTCAGCATGAAACAGTGCACTTAAAATGTATACATTTAGCACTTTGAAAAGCTTTTGCAATCTATTTAGCACTGTATTTGCGTTTTTATTATATTCTACAACCCACAGTGACCTTTATATAACGTCATTATTAGGCTGTGTCCCAAATAACCTCTGACTATTATAAACATAGGGTGCAGGACTTTATATTATACACTTTACGCGGAGTGAGCTCTAGAGGTGGGCGATATTTTGGTATCGATCCGATACCAAGAAAATGCAGGGCCAACATCGCCGATATCGATACCGATACTTTTTAATATTTAAGCTTCATACACCCAAAGGATCCAAAAGACCTAGGATAGAACTTCGCCAAACGTTGTATGTGACAACAAAATACTTTATTGACACAATCAACATTTTTCTTTAGAAACAATGGAACAGCAACAAAACAAAGTTTGCCATGACATTAGGAAAATAAATCATTTTTGAGGTCGAAAGGGAGAAACCACAATCTTAAAAATAAAATAAAAATGATCCTCTCACTAGACATCTTTTCTAGTTCTTTCTTTCTTTGCTTCTTTATTTTAAAAGTAGAATTGTTCTTAGGAAAAACAATAAAAATAAGGAATTTTCTTCCTTTCAATGCAATGTTTCAATGTTTTTTCTTAAATAAACAGGAACAATTGTGAAACAAAACAATAAAATAATATAAAGAATAAGGAATTTCTTCCCTTCAGTGCACTTGTCTGTGTTCTTAAATAAAGAGTGTAAAGAATAACTTAAAGCTAAGTTCTGAGGTTCGAGAGCTGACAGAAAATATTGTAAACAGTTTCAAACTTGTTTTTTTTTTCCCCGAAAAATAATACAAAGAATAAGGAATTTCGTCCCTTCAGTGCACTTCTGGCTTTAAACAAAATATAAACAAGAAGTGAAAACTAAATGAAAAAAGTATAAATAAAGAAGAATACGTTACACTGTGACGTGTTGACTCGAGGAGAGCGCTGAGTGGCCGGGACAGGCTGAGCCACGTGACGGTGCAACAACAAAAGACGAGAGGGTGGCAGGTGCTCTGTTCCGTGCTGTGTGTGACAGTGCAGCGATACTCGTACAGACAGAGAGTAGACTTTGATGAATCCACGTGCGGGAGAGAAAAAAAGCTTGTGTAACGTATCGTATTTACATCGTATTGCTCAATATCAGGTCCGATACCGATAGCGTTGGTATCGATATTGTCGATATTTGGATCGATCCGCCCCCTCTAGTGATCTCTATAATAGCCTTCTGGACTGTATACCAGAAGGTTTCATGTCTCATCTCTCTGCCAAACTGTCACTGTTGGGGTCTTGAGCCCTAAGAGTGCCCGTTTGTAGGGTCCTAACACCCCGTCCCCTCCTTCTGTGACTAAGGGCACGAGAACACAGTTACTGTGTACTAGATTAAATAGTGTGTTCTTTTTTGTTTATTATATAGACCATTTGTATCATGTTCTGTATTGTCGTTTTATATTCTCTGTTGTATCATTTCCTCCGTAATGTTGTATTCTTTCTTTACTATACTGCAGTCTACTGGCCACTTTATTAGGTACAACCATATAACTGTTCATTAATGCAAACTTTTAATCAGCCAAACACGTGGTCCCAAGTGAATTTAGGAACGTAGACATGGCCGTGACGACCAGCTGAAGTTCAAACTGAACATTATAATGGGAAAGAAATGTGATTTCAGTGACTAAAGGACATTTTGGTGCTAAATATGTAGTGTTCATGGGTTGTGTCTTTCAGAAACTTCTGATCTACTGGGATTTTTACAGGCACAAAAGAGAATGCTGATTAGGAGTTAATGGCTGAGACACTTTGTGATCCTGTGCCTCATCCAGGTTGCTGCAGTGACCGGACATTCAGTGGTGCTGGTGGACACATCCCAGGACATCCTGAATAAGTCCACGAAGGCCATCGAGGGAAGTCTGAAGAGAGTGGTGAAGAAGAAGTTTGCAGACAAACCCGAGGCAAGCCTAGAGTCTGCGTTTACACCGTGCCCTTTGCAGAAGCAGATCTGTCCCTGAACCCCCCTGTGTGTTCCTGTACAGGCTGGAGAAGAGTTTATTCAGAAGGTCCTGAAGAACATTTCCACGAACACCGATGCAGCCTCTGTGGTGTCCGGCACTGATCTGGTGGTGGAGGCCATTGTGGAGAACCTCAAAGTGAAGCAGAATCTCTTCTCTACTCTGGATAAAGCGGCTCCAGAGTAAGTGAGCTCCATATAAACTAAACCCATGGTTGGTGCTGGGAAGATGATGCATGTTATGGAATGAGCAAGTCAGTCCAAACTTGAATCCGACTGAGGGGATGTGGTCTGATCCGAAGTTTTTAATGACTGCTACGTAATGCTGATATCACGTTTTTGCAGCTGATAGAACTAATAATACTAATACGTGCATTATAATTACATTTCTGTACTTAAATGAACATATTAAAGCTTTAAATGCACTGTGCGCTTGTCTTTTATCTAAATTAAAGTAAATAAAAAAAAGCTTTATTGCACTTAACAACAAAATATATTACCAGGTTAAATTATTTTCTTGTTTCTAGAGAAACAAATGGCATTAACCGGCTCAATTGATCGGTCCGGCCAGCCGAGACGTTCTGGAAGGCTCTAAATCATTTTTCATTTTAAGTCATTTTAAGTCTGCCTGATTGTCTTTTAATTGTTATTAAATACATCTCTTGTATACGTATGTTATCTGCTTTTTAATTTGAGGTATCTGTTGTTTTCTGTCTAATCTCACTTTGGCAGTTGTTCCATTTTTCTGTTTTTAGGACCTCACCATTTCTATTCCTGTTGATTGTGTGTATTTATGTTCTGACAGACATACCATCTTTGCCAGCAATACGTCTTCTCTGCCTATCGCAGACATCGCCAGTTCCACTGCCCGTCTAGATCGTTTTGGAGGACTCCACTTCTTCAACCCTGTCCCCATGATGAAGCTTGTTGAGGTAACTGGAGCTGTGTTTACAATGAATAAATATAACACGAGCTCTCTCTTTAATACAGCACCTTAAACTCTGGGATATATTAGACGGTATGTGAACAGTCTGTTCTCATAGTTGACGTGGAATGTGAATGTTTTTAGCAATTGCTACGGCCTGACGTCTGGGTCGGAGCATCTCCTAGACAGCAAGGTTTGTGGGATGCCCTCACTACCGATCTGACAGTCGTCCCATGAAGGACAAAATACCAACCAGCAACTGTTTTTGTATCAAAGTTGCTTGTCAATGTGCAAGAGCAATGGATCTTATATTGTGTGGTCCGAATGGACAGAAGAGCCATTGTGGTACAAAGTACATGTACATTTTTATTTATGTGATTTAGCAGAGCGACTTTTATCCAGAGCGACTTACAATCAAGCAGTTGTGAGTTAAGGGTCTTGCTCAAGGACCCAACTGTGTCAGCTTGGCAGAGGTGGGATTTGAACCCTGGACCTTCTGCTCCTGAGTCCAGTACCTTAACCACTAGGCCCGTACAACATGCTCATGTTTTGTTTTCTGTCACACTGATTGATTGATTAGGATTAAATTACTCTTGGCTTCTGCCCATAGGTTATCCAGGCCCCGGGAACAAGCCAGGAAACGTTCACCACACTCCTCGAGTTCAGCAAAGCGCTCGGCAAGCATCCCGTCTCCTGCAAAGTATGTTTGGTTTAATCTACTAAACTAAAAAAAGTTTGTGGACACTCGAATTCTCCCTGAAAACATAGGTAATAGTTTAGAGGTTGTTCCTTTTGATTAGACAGAAAAATGCAGCGGACCTCGTGTGAGGCCCACCATGTTAAAAAAAAAAAAAAAGCGTATTTGTTTCTTTCCTGCAAATAAGAGCGTACTCCATGTGAATAGGCCTCTTTTGGTTATTATTAGTTGGAGTATTTGTGGATATATAAATCCTCATTCAGTATTTTTCTTCTGTAAGGACACTCCAGGCTTTATAGTAAACAGGCTGCTTGTTCCTTACCTGATGGAGGCTGTGCGGCTACACGAGCGAGGTACATCCTCCGTTACGCTTTTATTTATATTAATTCCTGTCTGTGGCTAGGTTAGTAACTGAAACTGTTTACAGGTCATGGTTCCAAACAGGACATCGATGTAGCCATGAAGCTCGGAGCAGGATATCCAATGGGACCGTTTGAGCTGCTGGACTATGTTGGATTGGACACGTCCAAATTTATCATAGATGGTAAGTGTTTGTGGGTGCAGCCTGACCAGCGGGCATTGGGTTATTATTAATAACGCTTGCGTCAAAGTCTAATTTATTTCTGTAGCGTTTTTTTTTTTTTTTTTAACAACGGAGCATTGTCTCAATGCAGATTTATAAAAGGCCAATCCCAAACGGAGCAAGCCTAGGGCAACAGTGGCAAGGAAAAACTCCCTAAATATAGAAGGAAGAAACCTTGGGAGGAACCAAGACTCGAATAGGGAGCCGACCTGCTTGGGTGGTTTAGATGTTGATTGAATAATTAGGTTGTAGTAATAGTAAAATTAAGTAAATAATGTAATTTAAATCAGTCATACAATTTAAATTAGTAATAAAATTCTAAATAAATAATAATAATAAATATGATTTATAATAATAATAAAATAGTTAAATAGTAATAAAATAATATTAAAAATAATTAAATAGATTTAATATAATGAGTCCTCAGTGGTAAGTTATTGGAGGCACATCGTCTCCTAATGACTAAATGATGGAGGGAGTTCCTGCACTCTGGTGGGACTGGTTATTGTTGATGAAGACCAGTAGAGGGACGCTAATGTGGAGGTACATCTAAGTGTGTGGTACCGGAACATCAGCTCAGAGAGAAAAGAGAAAATGTAGTTACTTATAGGTTAGGAGCACAGAGTCTATTAAAAGTCACTGATGCTGATTGCGTGGTTGCAGGTTGGTACCAGATGGAGCCGGAAAACCCTCTGTTCTCTCCGAGCCCTCTGCTCAACAAGCTCGTCTCCGAAGGCAAGCTGGGCAAGAAGAGCGGAGAGGGTTTCTACAAGTACAAATAAGTGGAATGAGAGAGCAAAGATCGTGCAGGCAGGTAGAGACTAACCACAGGGCAGGGAGCGGACGGGTGGATCATTAACGAGCACTTGCACAAAAGTAAACACACAGAGGAATCACCAGTGCCTTGGTTTAACAACACGTCAACGAGTAACGTTGTGATTTGTGCCGTCGAGGAGCTGAGTGACGAAAAAGGAAATATAAATAAAGGTTTTTATGTTGTGAAAACTTCCAGCATGTTTCTTACTACAGAGCGAGGCTGTTCTTAGTACAGCTAAGCGCAGTTTAACGACCAAAATCTCACCAATTACAACTCAGGCCCAACCTGCTCTACAGCAGGATTCCAGTTAGCATCATAGCACACCGAGAGCCTGCCATGGGACTGTGGGAGGAGTAAAGGTACTGGACTATGGACCAGAAGGTCCAGGGATCAAATTCCACCTCTGCTGCTCTGTTGCCATTGTTTGGTCGTTGAGCAAAACCATAAACCCACAATTGCTTGGATTGTAACTTCCAAGACTGCATCATGGGTAATTGTTCTTTCTATAAGGATAAGGGCTTCTGCCAAATGTCTAGATGTAGATGTAGATGTAGATGTAGATGTAGATATAGTCATCTAGACAACAGACCATTATGACAATCGGTCATGGATGCATCCCTGAAACGACTAAAGAGTTCAGTGTTCTGAAATGGCCTCCATAGTCACAGGATCTAAATTCACCTTTGAGTTCACCTGTGAGCACCTTTGGGATGTGGTTTTGGTCCAAGTCCTAAAAGTAAAATCGAGTTTTCTTTAGTTAGGACTGAATATATTAATTCTCTTTCGCTTAATCCACACGGGGTCATGGGCCAGCCGGTGCCCACCCGGCAACTCTGGGCGTAAGGGAAAGAACAACCCTAGACAGGGTGTCAGTCCATCATAGAGCACACACACACACAGTCACGCACTAAGAGCCACTTTAGAGACACCAGTTAACCTAGCACACATCTTTGGACTGTGGAAGGAAACCGGAGTACCCAGAGTAAACCCACACAGACACGGGGACGACATGAAGACTCCACACCCTGGGATTGAACCCGGGACCTTCTTGCTGTGAGGCAGTGGTGCCGCCCCACCGAACCCCCGTGCTGCCCAGACTGAATGTAAGTTTGTGTAATAAGGCAGCAGAACCTTGGGGAAAAAACTGGCAGCACAGGGCATAAGGCAGCCAACTCTAGACAGGGAACCAGTCCGTCACACACTCCCTTTCTCTGGGTCACACAGTTGGCCTAAAGCATGACTGTGGAATGTGGGGAGAACTAGAGAGGGGGAGAACATGCAAACCTCACACACGACCAGTATATGATCACCCAGTTGCCCCCCCCTTTCCTTACCTCAGTCCCAGCCAGTTGTGCGTGGAAAAAAGACATTGCTTAAAATGCATCCAGACCACAGTGACCTTTAAAGTTAGTTAGTTTCACCCCTGTTAAATAATCACACTGATTGATTTTTGTGTTTCCGGATATAAACCCAAATCCAAACAAACACAGCTGTTAGTGCAAGTGGCTCCTGACCGCATTCAGCTTCCTTACAAACAACTGACAAACACGGAATGCATTTCATTCTGCTTTTACAAACGGGTAAGATCTAACATTATGCCCTGTGCAAAGTATAGGGCCCATTAAATAGTTTTCTTGTACATGTGTAAAGAAAACGTGAGTTCATTTGTTCACTTTCTTATCTGCCGAACCTTGATCAGCGTCACGGGTGAGCCTGGGTCTAGCAGGCAGCCCACACTCGTACAATGAGGGCATTTTAGAAACACCAATTGACCTAGTGCATGTCTTTGAACCGTGGAATACGAAATATCAGAAATGAACCCACGTGGGCACGGGTAGAACATGCTAAATCCACACAGACGGAGACCGAGGTCAGGATTGAATCGGGCAACTGGTTCATTTCTAACTTCAAACTGGTAATTAAACTGAACTTAACTGAACCTTACGGAATTAGACCTGAGTCCGATCGAATCTGTTCTGAAGCGAATTGGCTCATTTGGCTCAGTAATGAATTGAAGTGTACCTTGTTGTGTTATATCCAGGCATATTCCAAAAGGGAGAAGGGAGATTTAGACTGTTTTTTGTTGATTTTCTAATTCTAAAAATAATCTATGCAAACATTAAAACTGTGTAGTCCAGCAGGGAAAGTCGGCGTTTTAAAATAAAATTAAAAAAAACTTGGACAGCTTTCTGAGCTTATCATAGAGGCGCAATGCTTGATCTGGTCCGATAGAGGGCAGCAGATTCAACCTAATGGGTTTAGCAAAGTCGAACGTCTGGTTGTTTTTTAATTTATTTCTTTGCTTACCTATCTACAAGGATCCGATTCAGAATTTCTGGGTGTTAATCTTACAGTACATTTCTTTTGTAACAAAACATGCAGTGTATTATAGACTGAAAATAGTCTGCTCACCAAAAATAGGAGCAGTATAGTAGCGAGCACGGGGCACAGGAATGAGCGTAGTGCAGGGTTCCCCAACAGGTGGCCCACAAGAGTCATACTCGTGGTCCCCAGCCAACACAAAGGCACGTCAAATAAACCAGTAAGAAGAGGCGACTATTGTACCAACACTGTACTGTACTCACACAACAAGCAGGTCTAACACAAAAAGCCATGGCCAGTGCTAAACAAATGAAAAGCTGATAACTAAACCAGGTCACTCACTTCAGTCTGGACTGTCAGTTTTTGTTTGATTTTACCAAACCATACGAATGTTAAGCCGACCTTTTTCCTACGCTCTCAAACTGTAGCTGTGTGGAAGTGGTAACTCAGAAACCCGTCACAGCAGCATCAGCTGTACTGTGGTGAACAAGGCAAATCCTGCTGTGTTTGTGTTCCTGCACACGGCCAGTGGACTGCCGAGGCCAAAAGGCTGCTCCGGATGAAACATCTCTTCAATTGGAAATTTCAAAATCAGATCAGATCAAAGTACAAAGCACCCAAAGTTCCCAAATTCAGAAAAGCAAGACGGATTGCACTGCTACCCTTTACAGTAATCCCCCCCCCATACACTATATAGACAAAAGTTTGTGGACATCCAATAAATTTCTAATGCACACCCTATAATACCCCTTTCCACTTTTCTTTAGCATATCGTAGCCTTTTCACCCTGATCTTTCCAGAAGAAGCTGGCTGCCACCCTTCCAAAAATCCAATTCCTGATCTATCTGTATAAGGGTCAGCTTGGACATCTCGATGAAGCTGCCAGATGCTGCTGTTGCTCAAGCGTAAGGAGGCTCACACTTGCCACTGTAACCTACGGAATGTGTATTTTTAGATAGTGGTATTGATGGCTGTATTGAAATGGTGGTTCCAGTAGGACAGGCCACATCAGAAAAAGTGTTGAGACAGTGATGACAACAGTATTCTAATGAAACAAACTGAGAAAAAAAATGATATAGAGTTATTATACTTTAGGCAATCGCTAAAGCAACTGTAAATCCAATCTGATGGTAGGCTAAGATGTTTGCACAGTAATGAACACTGATGGTAGATTAGATCGTTATTACACTGCTCACAAAAATGAGGGAGAATCAAAATGAATAGGAAGAGGATCTACTCCGGATGAAGCATCTTTTCAATTGGAAATTTCAAAATCAGATCAGATCAAACCTACACTATATAGACAAAAGTTTGTGGACATCCAATAAAGCTCTAATGCATTCAGGCACGTGGGCATGGAGAGAGGTGAGAGTTAGCTCTGACTGTTTAAACTCTTTAAATAGGTTTAACATTCAAAAGTATTTCTACTGATCACAAACGTTGTCACTAAGTCAAAATTTCTGGTTTTAAATAAAACACTTTGTTTGTGGCCTTATTCAAAGGAAGAGAGTAGGTAAAATTCACCCCTGAAACATTTTGGTAACCTTGTGAGAGAAGGAAAGGCATTTCAAGCGAGAAAAAATGCACTACAATACCTGCGTGTACTTTTACTAAATATAAACATCTTAAATGTGGTCCACTGTTTATAATAATAACATTCTGACTGGTTTTGCTCAAGGACCCAACTGTGGCAACTTGGCAGACTTGGGATTTGAACCCTGGACCTTCTGGAGTAATTTGTATTAGTATATGGTTTTGTTTATTATTACGTTTCTAAGAAAGGAAGATGGGTAATGGTGGTGTAGTGGGTGAGGGTGTAGTGGGTGGTGGTGGTGGTGGTGGGGTAGGGGGTAGGTTGTAGCATAGCATCTGTAGCATCCCAGCATCCGAGTTCCTGTACATTTAAAACTCCACCTACCGTCAGCGGTGTTAGACTGATTTTCGGATTGCCCCTCTTGTCTGGTTATCTCTCTGTTGGAGAAGGGACCAACCCCTCACACACGTGAGTGAGAGAGTGTGTGCTGGAGCACGTGTTCCTCTGTTCAGGTTGCTGCCGATCAAAAGTTTCTTTCTTGGAGGGCTTTAAATATTAAGAAGAAACTCTGCTCTCACAGCCAGTTTCTTTGTTTAGTTCTCCCAGTGATCTGTCGTTTCTTTGTTTTCAGCAAGGGAACGGCTGTCGTTTTACGAACAATTAATGCACAGTGAAGTTAAATATGTGACTGTGTGCAGTTCGTCTTCCAGGTGAATCAGGTTTTTCTGTATGGTCGTTTTCATTTTCCTTATTCACGATGTGTGATCCACACAGTATGACAACCGCCTCAGGAATGGAAAACGAGCTGCTCTTAATTGCAGGTTCGCTTTACGAAGCCTTTGAAGTCAGCGCTCGTTCTTATCCTGCAGTCACCCCGTCTGGAGACGTCTGCGGAGGTCTAGAATTTGGGTGATAGAACTCCAGACTGAGGAGAGTTCCATTGATTCAACTGTAGTCATGTATTTCCAACGATTTGCTGCACTTAACGTCCAGTATGAAGATGCTCGTTCCAGTGAATGAGATCCAAGCTTAATACAATGTCCATTTGATCTCCATCACATATACAGTACTGTGCAAAAGTCTTAGGCCACCATTAGATATACTGTTGAACACTGGACACCCACAAACTTGGATTCGACACCCTATAATACCCCTTTCCACTTATCTTTATCATATCGTAGCCTTTTCACCTTGTTCCTTTTCTGAAAAAGCTGCTGCCCTGCCAAAAATTCAATTCCTGATCTGTATAAGGGTCAGCTTGGACATCTTGATGAAGCTGCCAGATGCTGCTGTTGCTCAAGCGTAACCTACAGAATGTGTATTTTAAGATTTTTTAAACACCACATTCAAATGTCCTGTATTTTCGGGTTGTTTTCTAATAATGATATAGAGTTATTATACTTTGTTTAATCCTTAAAACGATTGTAAATCCAACATGGTGGATGTTTGCACAGTAATGTACACTGAGGCTGTACTAAGGCCTGTGGTAGCCTAGCGGACTCTGGACCACAAATCTCACCTCTGCTAAGCTGCCACCGTTGGGTCCTTGAGCAAGACCCTTAACCCACAATTGCTTAAAAAAATGTAAGACTGTATTAATTGTTTGTTGAGCGTCTGCTAAATGTTGGAAAATGTTCATAGTAATTGTTTAAGT
>JAUZST010057412.1:0-23757 GCA_034779995.1 Parotocinclus haroldoi | reverse complement strand
GAAGTAATGGAACGTTCTCTTTACTTAACACGCCATACATCACTCTCGTATCACACATGCTCCGTCCGTACCGAGCTTACAGCACCTCATATCATACACACTGAGTAGATACACCAGCTATTTACTGTCAATCCTCATATTTTATCATTTATTTATTACTCTGAATCTTTATTGCTAGAACTTATATTTTTTTTAATATGTTTTATACATTTAGTGATTTGTTTTAAGTAAAAGTTCTACAAAAACCCTGGAAACAGTGAAAATCTGGGATATATTTTTTCCATTAATATTTTTTGAAAACCTGCGATGCACCGAGGCCGCAAAAGGTGAACTGCAAAGTGCACTGTATGGGACATGCATAGTGTGGAATTTATCCTTATATGAAAGCATATTTGGCTTCTGGACTGATAGGGCTGTTAAAAGAACTACACAAAATTAACTAAAATTGAATTGAGTAATCATTGAGAGTCTTATCCTGATCAGGTTTAGTCATTAGTCAATCAGACAGCAGCAGACAATCATTCAGTCACTCACTTGGCGAATGACACAGTAAGAACATGCTACACTTCCCTTAAAACATAGGCAGTGATTTCTCTCCATGATGATGTCTATTGTAAGTAAAAAAAGAAGTTCCATATATATCTTAGAGTCTGAAAGAGCTAACAGATTTCTCTCTCAGTGATACTTACCAAGAATCGAGTATTGTTTTCTGTAATAACATCTTCACCCGTGACAAAAATCCTTCACATCAGACTTCTTAAATGAGGACTAAAAATGCAGAAGGTTCCTGAGCAGACAGGCATTTATGGTTTTTGGTGGTGCTCAGTTTTCACTCGCCGTCTCGTCCGATTGTTTTAAAAACGCTCTCTGTTTTTTAATAATGTCACTGTCTGTGAATGAAGTTAAAATGTTGGCTTTCCTATCCTTGATCACTGCCAGGTCCACCCTGACAGGCTAGTCTGTGTGCCAACCTGCCCCACCCCGAAAGAAATCCCACCATCTGTGCAGCTTATACCTTTTTTCAAATCTATTTCATTTTTTTCAGTAGTCATTTTATTCAATATCTGCCTCTCCTGGTCTCTTGGTCAGGCTTTGTTTGTTTGTCTCCAAATTTTAACGTGTCTCTCTTCCTCTCACTAATAATTATTTTTCTTTCTCCCCTCGTTACATTTTTTAATCGACTCTTCTCTTGTCCTCCTGGTTGAATTATGAACAAGGGATTATGACCTTTGCTTCACATCTTTGCGTCAGTTTGATCCACAACATTACAGACTCTCATAACCTTTCATAACAATGTATTTAAATATATTTATGTAAAATGTAAAACCTCATCACTGTACGGTTTCTCTAGCTCAAAATCGTTCAAGCTGGAGGCTGGTTCTAGACAAATTCATCTCTCTGCCTCTTACGGTGTTGACAGTAGTGACATGTTCTGGGCTCCAGAGCTTACAAAGCAGCGAGAGCGAGCAAACAGTGGCAGTATTGTGAGAAAGATAAAGAGGAGGAGAAAAAGGGAAGAGGAAACATTTGCTCTGGTGCAGCTACTCCACACAGCATAGGCTTATGAAAAAGTGCACATGATTTGTGATTTTATAAATAAGAATAAGTTGGAACGTTACCCAAAAGCGTGTCAAACGAAACGTATGCATTAAATTGTGCACAAAAAATGTCATTATAAGGTCTGATCCTTGCATAGATTCTGCGATTTTCACTTAGAAAAATTAAAAAAAAGTCACAGGTGCTCAACTTTTACCTAAGAATGCGTTTTATTAACGAAACTTGTTTTTATTGTTTTTATTTGATGTATTCCATTTAAAGCATGTATTTTTCACAGTTCATTTTTGTTCAGTTTATACTGGTCACATTATAAAACCAGTACTGGGACCAGCACATGGACTAAACAGCGCACACGTTATATGATACTCACTGAGCAATACACTTTAGTATAAATAAACGTAAATCTATTCTATAGAAATGTGCATTTTTGTAAGTGACATCTATCATAGAGCATTTTTCAATCGTCAAGCATTTAATAAGACAAGTTTGAAATTGAAAGTCTTTTTCTTACACTGGGTATCACACAGTAGTTTTATTTGATATAAGATAAAGTATTTGAGGTTAATCTAGGAAACCGTGCAGAAACATGTAGTTCTGTACTTACCGCTGCTCGATAAGTACACCGCCAGTGCTTCTGATGTGTTTTGTTTTTAAGTCAGTGCCTAGGGATTTACCATTTCAGATCCTTTTTTTTTTTTTTCAGTCGGCATTCACACTGCCAGTGGGAACGCTGTGTGATGTAAACGGTGTAAAATGTACTTAAATGATTCAGAGTTGCACCGAATATAGGCTCGGTAAAGTCTAGACTTTACTCTCAGCCTATTTGTTTGTTTTTTTTTTTCTTTTCTTTTTTGAGTGTGAAGATCTGTTTTAATACAAGTGGATTTAAACTCTGAGCTCAGAGTGACTATGCACAGAGAAAAATATGTACTCTGATGTAGGAGCTGAAAATAGTCTATAAGCATAAGGATAAGACGTGCAGTCGATAACAGTAAATTATACTGCAGCCTGCTCTAAAAGTCTCTTACCTTCAGCATGTCAGCATTTCTCTACTCTACCCCGGCAAAAATGTGATTAGATTAGACCTCACTAAGCATGTTTGACCTTTTTAAACATCCTCTCTTTCCTTATCAGTAAAAGTAAACAGTGTAATCACTTCCACACACACGATAAATGATACGACTGCATGCACTTTCAATAGCACAGAAATGCCAGCAAGTGCAGGGTCATGATACCAGTATCGAGGTGTACAAGCTGTTGTATTTAGATCGCTGTGGGAGTGTGAGTACATTTTTTTTTCACTTATAACATAAAAATGAAAAAGTTGAACTTTTATAGATAACTACAGAATTCTTGCCACCCTTGGTAAAAAAAAAAATCATATAATCTTTAGCTCAAACGATCAAATATTTATATTATAAATGTATATTATATATTATTTATAAGTTAACGCTGGCCTTAAAATGAGAGTGTGTTTTAAGCCGTTTAAAGCATTCTCAAGCCGTCTGTGATATGGATCTAAGGCTTTGGATTAGCACCAGCAGATCAGACCAGTAGATGTTGGTAGTAGAGCAATTACCACGTGGTCTGCTGTCCAGCTTCAGATGCCAGTTATATCAGAGCCATCGGTACGTGCAGACTTCAAACAACAGGCTAATGGTGCAAAGGAGAAACACAGATGTTCCAGCCGGAGATCCGTCACGTACCTGACGCTCAGGTTCGTGAACAGGAGTGAGAAAGAACATGAGAGAGTCATACTGAAAGCATTTCCCTCATGTGTTGTTATTTATAGCCCTGTCAAAATGGAGTACAGATATCAGTAAATCACCGGCACATTATTGTGCTCGTGCAGTGCCAACCAGAACCTAGCGTACACCTGGGGCAGAGACATCAAGAGGCTCACAGCTGATGCAGAGGCAACATGAAACAAACATACGTCTGGTGCCGTGTACATTCGAGAACAACAAATACCTGGCGAAGCAGCACTACAAGACTAACACACACCAGATGCACGGCCAATACGAGACTAATACACATCTGGTGCAGTGGCAATACAAGACTAATGCATATCTGGTCCAGTGGCAACCTGAGACTAACACACATCTGGTGAAGTAGCAAGATGAGCCATGTCTGAGGTACAGGAGGATGGATGGAAGATCACCCCCCCCCCCCAGTGCTATGATGGATTGGGTTCCTATTCAGGATACGTGTTTGCCTGAACTCTTGCCTCTTAAATATACAATACTGACCAAATTGGAAAAAGAAAAGGAACGGCATTAGCCATCATGCATTGCTGCTCTCACACCTGGCCATGTAATGATTAGTGTAAGGAACTTGATGTCTACACATTGTTTTAAGGAACGAAGGTACCTGGAGTACTGTCCAAAAGTCTCAGAAATTCGATATTTTTCCAGTTTATATTCTGCATATTCTTTAAGTTTTAATGTTCACTTCACTTTGTAGTTCTACAATTACAGCCTGTAGTGAATATTTTTCTTCACACACTTTTTACTCTGTTCTGTAATGGTCAGGACCCCCACATTACCAGCACAGATCAGGTACTATTTGGGTGATGGATCATTCTCAGTACTGCACTGACACTGATGTGGCGGTGTGTTAGTGTGTTCACTCACTATTATATCAATAATGCCCAAACTCACTTCCCTTGTGCACTCGAGGCTTGTGAAACCTCTGTAGGTTACATTATATTGAGATCCAAACCAGCCCACTTGTTTTGGCCTGTGGCACTTTGGCATGAATCAATCCATCTGCTTGTCTTGGCTAACCTGAGCACCTTTAGTCCCCAAAAGGCTTCCCTATAGCAAAATGGTAGCTTTTAAAGCATTTTCTTTTATTTTTAAAACGGAGTGAAATAAAACTCCAGCATGTAATAAGTGAAAGGCATGCATAAGTCCCCATGGCCTTGTCAAACAATACTGTGTTTATTTAACATACTTCTGTCTCAAGTCTCTGGTCAATGCTGACTGACCTTGAATAAGGAACCTTTCATGTTATAAAACATATTCAACATCCTGGGTTCAGTTAAAAAAATAATAAGTCCCATGGTGTGACTGACAGCAAAGCATCACAAATAATATCTGGAGAAATGAGAGGCCTGCTGGAAGCAAGACAGTATTTCAGCATAGCAGAAATGTTTGAGCTGCTTTTTTAGTTCATAAAGCTTCGTTTCTTTCTCTATTTAACTCATGGAAAGGAAGGGAATTCACAACAGTGAAACCCAAAATGAAACAAAGATTGCGAAAAGACAATAAGAGTAATTGCAACAATCATGACCATGTCGTTTCATTTAAGAGAAATAGTTCTCATTAAGCTCTAATAGCACACTATAAATAGAAAGACTTTTGTCAGGCAAAACATTCTGCGCGGCTGGCTCAAATGAACATCCATCAATATTTCGGACCGCAAAGTGATGATGGATGGCTAAAGCTGTTATGATTCATTTACACATAACAGGTGCCAAACTGTGATGCTTAAAATCTTAGATTCCCCAAGAAGCCATTTCATGGAATGGGTCAGTTTCAGCTACTACATTTTTAAGAAAAATATTGGCTGATGTTATACATCTGTCTTCCATCTGAAGCATTCATTCCATAAGCAGAAGGGAATTTTAATAATGTACTAATGCTCACATTACGGATGGAAATGACAGGGCCTGTTCAGTGTGAAAGCAACACTGTGAAAGTGACACATGAGCAAAAGCTGCCATGTCCAAACTGGTCCAGACGCTTAAGGAAAAGTGTTTTTCAGAGTAGTCTCCGCCCACTGTATCATGTAATGCTTTCAAACATGAGAATTTCTTTGTAGTGTGATAGGATGTTTAAAACCTAATAGCGTGCAAGTAACTTATAATGGACGTCCAAGCGCACCTGTTGGGATGTTCAATGCCGTATATTTTTGGGCGGGGATTTGTGGATATATGCTACCAACATAGTCATAGGTTCAAATATAATCAGCATGATTCTGATTAAGGCTTTTTAGTAGAAGAAGCGCAGAAGAAGAAGAAGAAGAAGAAGAAGAAGAAGAAGCGAAGATTTTTGTGAAAATGAAGCCAGAATTCCACCAGCTGCTCTGACCAAAAGCTTCTTGTGCAAACTGGGTTGTGATTACTTCAGAGACTACATTTCCCAAAGTGCTCTGATCAACCAAGATGGCCTCTAATTTCCCTTCAGGGATTAATAAAGTCTTATCTTACAGCTTGCACCTGCCTGTGAGGCATAAAACTGAAGTGAGCCATGGTTCAGTACCTCTAAAGCTGCGGGCCCTAATGGCAATTGTTTGTCTCTTTGTGCCGGTCTAGAGAAATAGGAAATGAGGAGAAAACTCAAGAGATAAAAGGATAAGAATAAGGATGAGGATTTCTATGAGGTAAGGAATAGAAACAAATTGGTATGTAAGAGGAAATCTTTAAAGGGAAAATAAGTTCACGAATCAAAAGTGACAAGTTTGAAAAAATAGAGTTTTTGGAGGAAGCAACCCTGGAAAAAGAAAGCTTTCTAAAATGAACAGAAGAAATACTGAGGAGGAGAAAACACTGAAACCGCCTTGGATGCATTTGAGGTTGGCGTTAAAGTAAGGTAGAGGTCAGGTTTTGCATTTAGGAGGCTCTGCGATGGATTGGCTCCAGGTACCTCTGTCTGCACCATCAGAAGGCTCCAGAAGCTCTCCTAACCAGGGTATTTGTTATAGATATGGTGAATTAAGACTGGGTTGATCATCTCCGGTGTATCCTATAAAACAGTGCATACGTTTGACAGAAAGAGTCTGTCACTGCGTAGTCTCACACTGTGCTGCAGGTATTTTTGAACTCAGCATCAGGCCCTATGGCATTAAACCACAACCAGGATCCCACAGCATGAAATCTACCACACATGAAAGGAAAACACCAAGATTCCTGGCATTCAATATCCCAGTGAAGCTCAATTTAACCCAAAATCCTTGGCATGTGCACTGAAATTTGCTCCTTGTTTTCAGTGAAATTCCCATCAGGGTTCTTCTTTCGTTTTATTTTATTATTTTTTAATACGCTCACTCTTTAGGTTTCCGTAACACGGTATGCTGTTATTGTGACTGTTCCTTTGCCAAATCCAATCTAGTGTGACCCTGAGGGACAGTAAAACAGAGCTGAGGTCTAGACCTTCACTAACCCTCCCACTGAGTCATATCTAATGAAGAGTGGATTTATTACAGATGGAAGATACAATAGCAACTGAAAAGTAACGTAGAAATGACACTGCACCACATTGTCAAATTATCACATAGCTCCAGTTAGCTGGTCGTGACCTGAAGAACAGCGCAAAGGGACAAAACAGAGACTCTGAAAGCTGCTGTATGAAAATCTTCTGGAATGCAGCGAGAAGTGTGGAAATACAGAGACAAACAGACAGACAGGCAGAGAGAGAAAGACAGAGAAAGACAGAGAGAGAGAGAGAGAGAAAGTGAGAGGGAAAGAGAGACAGGTAGAGAAATGGAGCGAAAGGGAAAGAGAGAGAGAGAGAGAGAGAGAGAGAGAGAGAAAGACTGAATGTGAGATCTTTAAAGGAAATGATGCAAGTCCTGTGAAGTTAAAGCCACCTCCTGCGCTCTCCATCATGGTGGATTTGATGTGGCTTTAATCAGTCTGTTATAAATACTGATCGCTATTCTGGCTGTGAGCGTCTAACAGGTGTTGGTTGTTTTTAGTTTAAGTTGTGAAAATCTTTTCATGTGCCATGAGTTCGCACTTTCAGCATCAAATCATTACTGACGCCATCAGACTGATCTCCTGGAGATCCAAATCATCATGGAGACAGCATTACTGTATTCGGTGAAGATCACATTATCCAGATTAATGCTTGTTAAGTATCAGTGATGAACTGAAAGGGTTCTGAATGAACTTTTGTCACAGCAGGTGCCTTTTGTTCCCAACCTGAGTCAATCTGGATCGAGATTTTGGTACGTTTGGGCAGGTCTGAAAGTGGTTTTCTTGCCCTCGGTTCCTGATTCTGGTACACCTGTTCTAGTGTTCGCTTTAACTCACATCCTAACAAACTCAGTTACCCTATTGTTAGCAGATCATGAAATTGATATATATATATATATATATATATATATATTTTTTTTTTTTTTTATGAATTATCTGTTACAGTTAACAAGAGATCTGAGATCTTCATTCTCTGCATTTTAAGCCCAAGATCATGCAAGGCACATTTGTTATTAATTTATATAAATAAATTGAAATTAAGTATATAAATAATACTCAACATCAATATATCAGTGTATAGCAGCAGGATTTCTGTCTCACTACAGTACCATGATAGTTATGAACTGTTTCTGAACAAAAATATTGCGTTACGGCATGTAAGAAAAAGACACACACACACACACACACACACACACACACACACACACACACACACACACACACACACACACGTACGTACGTGGGGTCCACAGAAGGAAGTAATAAAAATAGCTGAACCCATGCTGCCTTCTAAATACACACACATTTGTCTCATTATCCTTCTAAGGAGTTTCCATAGATATAACAATTGCTGTAGTTAATTAATGCTACACCTACACCTAACGTTAACCTCAGTCACCTATAATGGTCTTATAACTCTTTTTTTTTCTCCCAACAGAAAGTTACAGTTTCTGTAAAAAACAACAACAAAGTTTTAACCATGAAGACAACCAAAACTTCCCCATAAGGTAACAAAAAAGTCAGGTCTTTCTACCCATCAAATATCTTAATGTATTAGGTGCAAATTCCAGATTAATGACTTTGTTAATTGGTGAAAGAGGGCAATATGCGAGTGACGATATTTGATATAATTGAGAGATGCATTGACTGTTCGGCAGGGATAAACTGATGCGTGTCTATTTACTCCACACATAAGCAGGTCTATTTCAGCTTACTTAACTACAAAAGTGTAATGATTTACAAGAAGGAAGCAAGTTTCACAAACCAAAGCTGTCCCCATTGGGAGACTGGATTTGGGGTAAGGGAGAATTGTGTCAATTTGATATTCGGCTGAACTACGCCTTTAAAATCTCAAGCCTGTCATTCAGAACATCGGGGGAAATTCCTCAGGCCAGACTTACACTGTCCATTAACACACACAACGCTACTCTAATTCACGCTGTCACATAAAGTACGTATATAGTAGTAACATACTCTCAGTATGAACTCTCTGACACTGCCTCCGACCTGTTCTGGCCTTGACAGCTATCTCATGTTCTTTGTATTCCTTTGCGGTGCTTGGTGTGAAAGCATGTAACTCAAGACATTGTTGTGTCTACGTTCATACACCTCTGTTTACAGAGCAAGAGAGGGAGAGGAGGATGAGAGAGAGAAAAACAGAGATAAGCAGGAGGAAGGCTGTGAGAGATAACATGAGAAGTACTAAAAGATAAACAGTTCATCTAAAACTTATAGACAGAATAATGAAGCAAAGCAAATCACACTTAATGCCTCCTTCTTTAACCGTAGATAACTTTGAAACTGTATTGCTTAAAAGTTACATATAGTGCTGATAACTTTCATTACATACAGTTGATTATCTGGAATGGGGAGCATAGTTTTTTGCCTTATACATCCCAGACTTTTTCTTGGCTGCTGTTTTTAAGCAAGCTGCTGCACAACAATGATAGAACACTTTGATAGAAGTTCTATATAAATGAAAGTGTTATTTCTTGTCTGGTATCTGATTTTTTTGGCAGAAATGCAAATGTGTATAGGTAACAGTTTAGTATCGTTATAACTGAACAGATGTAGAATTGATATCATTTACAGTTTTATGCATCACAGAAAATTACATTATTGTAGTGGAGTTTTTCTTTCCTTTTCTAATGATGCCGTTTTGAAATGTTCTTTTCTTGACGGTAGTATTTTAGGGTATATTGTAGTAATGTGGATGAGTATTTGGAAACAAAACCAATTTATGTAACCAAATCGTGCTTGTGCGGCTTGTAGATCTTAAAAGATATATTCAAATAACCACAGCAACGTAGAAATACGGGGGGGGGGGGGCAGAGAGAGAGAAAGAGACAGCCAGAGAGAGAGAAAGAGACAGAAAGGGAGGAGAGAGAGAGGGAGAGAGACAGAGAGAGAGAGAGGGAGAGGGAGAGGGAGAGGGAGGGAGAGCAAGAGAGAAAAAGACAGTCAGAGAGAGAGAAATGGAAGGAGAGAGAAAGCAGAGAGAGAGATAGAGAGAGAGAGAGAGGGGGGAAAGAGAATTGGGAGTGCTGTTCTTACCTGTACGGTAGACGAAGTTGGCCTCTGTTTCTGAGCAGGACGGTGACAGTAGATCTTCATCGTACTCATTGGAGCTGAATGATCCCGAGTGGTTCCTCTTGCGACTGTCTGTCACACCATTGGCCACCATCACATGACGCAGCGAGTCGTTCAGATAACGATGAAGCAGACTGCTCTTGTATTTGGGCGGTGACACGTAGTCTTCAGGTAATGAGGCATCGGCTGATGCCCGAAGGCCTGCTCCTACTCCGCTTCCTTCTTTTTTGATGACACTCTGGTACATGGGCTTACTGAACTCACCCGACTGTGCGCGAGCAGCTGGCTCGCCATCTGAGGTGTGTACAGAGAGGAGACAGGGAGAATACAGCATACACACACACACACACACACACAGACAGAAAGAGAGAGGGTCAGTTACGTTTTACATGTTCTTAGATAACTTCATGATTCCCTACATCACACTGTCCCTGTTAATGCATGCAAGCTTGGTAGAAGATCAATTCTAATTGTTCAGAGCCAGCAGAATGTTATAAATGTGAAATAAATCCTGGTTAAAGATCTGTACTTATAGGAGGCCAATGTTTGTAAAGGCTCAATGATAGCAAAATATTGGTAGAAAATCAATACTAGTAGAAGATATTATTATTATTATTATATTTCAATATTGGTAGGAAACCAACACTGGTAAAAGATCTAATACTGGTAGAACACCAATACTGGTAGGAAAACTCTAGTGGTAGACAATCAATCCTGGTATAAGAATAGCCACTGTTAGGATATCAATACTTTTAGTAGAGCAAAATGGTGGTAGAATATCAGTACTGGTAGCCGATCAATACTAGTAGGAGACTAATGGTTGTAAAACATTAATATAAAGATTAATACTTGTAGAAGATCAACATACAGGAAGAGACTGGTAAAAGATATAACACTGGTAGAACACCAGTACTTGTAGGAAAATAAGAATAAGATACTGGTAGAAGTTGAACACCTATCGGTACTAACAGGAGATCAATACTGGTAGAACATCAGAATACCAACACAGTAGGAGATCAATAGTGGTTGAAGATAACAGAAGCCATCAGGACATTAAGTATTGGTTGATGAGCATATTATCTGTAATACTTCTTTGTTCTCATTGCTGTTTCATCACCTCAGTCATCTGCTACTAAGCAGTCTGTGATACTGTAAGTGGATTAAAGCATCTGCATTAGATTAAACAGAATTAAATCTTAAAGCCACAGCATCAAGGCCATGCAGTAAGTGAGACAGACAGGCAGGACACGGTGCTGAAAAACCGAGTTCCTCTATGGTAGTGAGATCGAAGCGAAGCACGGATCATCTCCATGCCAGGTCTCTTACAGCTTCGTTTGGGATGCAGCACTGTGTCGACCTGCCAAGACCCAATTACAATCACAGCCTCTGTTTATCAGAACCACATGCACATATTCGAGCCCATTCCACTTCCAAACTGCGGCCATGTTCTGAGCTATCTCTCGGTGATCAGCGCCCATATTTCAGACAATCACACACAAACCAGACAGACCTCCAGACAGGCTGCAGCACGGCAGGAGTAAGGCCCAAGGTGATCTTTATGTCCTGACTGGAGAGCAGTCTGATCACGTTCCTGTTCTAGCACACCTGATTCAACTAATCAGCAATGGTTCACTGAAAAATCAGATCAACACAACGTTCTTCTTACCTCAAATACTGTAGATCAGCCAAGACATGTTTATGTCTGAAATCTGCTTCTTTAGTCTTGCATTGGTGCTACAAGGTCAATGGAGCTAACGAGTCATGGAAACGTAGCTGAGCCAATGGAAATGCAGGGAGAAATCTTTCTATACATCTATACTAGGACATACCACAGAGCTAGACAAAAAACTAATTCACTGGTAATGCAATAATTAAGACTTTTCAAACTACCAGAGCTGTAAAGTCACCTGGAGGAGGTTGTTCGAGCCTGTTCTGCCCTCACACAGTGTAGAGGGTTAAAGAAGTGACATTTCTCCAAGGCCTCCAGTTTTCAGACGATGGTGTGATCTAGGGTCACCAACGATCATATTTGTTCAAAATGGGGTGGGTGGGGGGAAGATTTAGACTGGACCATCCAAACTGGATGGACAAAGAAGAGTTTGAATTCTTTACACTATAGGGAAGCACCAGAAAAAAGCCTTTTTTTCTTTATTTTTTATTCTACAAAACAATGAAACAAACATACAGCTTTCTCCACAATAGACACAAAGTGGGTTTGGTGTTAAAGGTGGATGCTGATAAGTATGGTGGAGAATCTGTGACGATGTGGCTGGAAGCCTTGTTCTGATACAGGGAATCGTAAACTTCAAGTGCCTTTATAGGAAAAGCTTGAAATCTGGCAAAAAACTACAACTTATTAGCCAGCAATAAAAAAAGTGAGTGTTGAGTGAGCACCAATTATTACCCAATTTTGACATAGTCATGTCTGGCCCTTAATGTAAGCAGAAGAGAAAGAGAGAGATTCTTGTTGGGGAGGGTATTTCTTTCTCTGTGTCTTCAGTCTCATCAAATCTTATAAGAGATTCTCATTGCATAGAGTGTTATTGTCAACAAAGGGAGCTCACACAAAGTACTAAATCCAGGGGCGCTCAAAATGATGTGATCTTGGCAATACATTTTAATGTGGGTTTTATTTTTTTGAGAATAAAGGATTTTTTTTCATATACTTTCTGTGAGTTTGTCACTGGCAACAAAATGTAAAACACAAGACATTTTTATTAAGTTTTATGACAAGATTTTACCAGGCCTCACAGGAACAAAAAAGGACACCAGGCGTATCTTGGCCACAGCTGCCAAGCCCATTTAGTATAAGCGACTTTGGCCTTATTTTTCTGTCAAGTTTCTTACAGATATTGGTAGTCCTGGGATGCAGGTTTTTGATGTTCTTTTTGAAGTGTAGTTGCTTATTTGGGCTTTCTCCCGGATCCTGTTTCTTTCAACTATATCAGGAAAATGCCAGGAAACTTAGTGGGTGAAATATATAAAATAAAATAATAATAATATTACTTAATATGTAAAGTTTTGTAGTTGGCCTGTTTTGGTCTTTATAAAATGTTGATTTAGTGGGAAGTCATTTCTTTTGGGCTTTCCATAGATTGTTCCTGTCGCCAAGATCTGGCAACCCTTGTCCTGTCTAAGTAAGTACATTTGGGTTTAGGTGAGAACTGTGGATGTAAGAATTTTTTTTTTCATTTTTGCTGAACCTTCTCTTTAATGAATCGTTAGAGAAAACCAGCAGACTGTAGTGGAACATACAGCATTCGACTTTCACAAGTCTGATTTACGTCGTGTCATAAATGAACATCGACTTATAAATGAAGTAAGTGTGGACTCATTATAACTGTTAATACTGAATCAGGTCCAGAGTTCAGCTCGATCATCTGGTGCACTTTTGCTCTTATCACTAAAATGTCGTAAAAATGATTAAATATAGGAAAAATGTTACAGCTTCCATGATCAAAGCATTCTAATATTCTAACCTTGACCTGGACAGTGGGAAGAGGTTAGAGCCTGGTTGTGAGTGATTTTGGTGTGTGCTCATGAGTTCTCTCTTTTTCGTTGTTACTCTTACACACTGACTTCCCAGCTTTAGTGCAGATGATAATCATTATACGCACAGACGATCATCAGGCTCAGTTCTCAGTCTCCACTCTTTATAATATACATACTTCTGCTTGATCACATCTTAAGACGTCTCCACATCAACTATTCTTTTTGTTGATTTTTATGCAGAAGACATTCAGTGAGTTATTCTGTGTACAATCCACCCATAACCCACATCACAGCTTGTTTATCAGAACTTGTGTTGTGGTTAACCAGCAGTTTCCACACATTGAACAGTAACAGAACCAAGCTTTTACTAATTGGTTCAAAAGCCACCATGAACATATCTAATCACGTCCTCCTCTACGCTGATGATGCCGCTCTGCCTCTCTGACATCTTCCATACACGGTCCTGATTTCCCAGACTCTCTCTTTTGAGCCATGCATCAAATTGACTGTAAAGACTTCAATTTTCTAACTTTGTAAACTCTAAACACTATTTATCCTGATGCTTAATTACACGCCTTTGGCAACCAAGTTGCTTGCATGTAACTCTCTCTCTATTTACATACACTCCAAATCCCTATACACACTTCAGACTATTCAAATTGCACCACCACATTGCACCGTCCTTCACAATCTGCACTGCCACCAAATAAATCAATAATTTCCTTCTTACGTACAAAAGCATTATACAAACTCACTCCCTCATATCTGTTAGATCTTCTTTAGGTTTACCAACCCCCTCTTACTTTTAGTTCTTCCAACACTTATTATCCCTGCTTGCTATTATTCCTTATAGTCTGTATGACTTTTGTGACTGGATGATTTTACAAAAACACCACCTCAGCTCTGTAATCTAACCTTTACAGTAAGACAATCTTTAAGTTTTTTGAATCCACCTTTCCAAAATGCGTAACTTCAGCTCTTTCACCCCATCTGCCTCTCTTCCCCTTATCTTTCCCCAACCTCTTTACCTCCATCTATTTGCCTATTTTTAAATAGTTTTTCTTGGTTTATATCTGAATGTTTTACTTACTGTATAATACATAATACATAATACAGTTGTATGAGCCATTGCCTAAACTCTATTAAACTATAATCCACACCCTCTATGTTCCCTCTGCGTGTGTCATTTTGTACTTTGTAACAAGAGATTTATCGTTCGAAAACCTGAAGGTTAGGAAAGCCTGATTAAACAGTTAAACATAACTGAGCAACAGTGTGTGTGTGTGTGTGTGTGTGTGTGTGTTGACCTTCTGAGCACGAGTCATCACTGCTGATGCTGAGTCTCTCTGCGTTGCCCTGCACATATTTATTGTAGAGTTTAATTCTAAGAGCCCAGCTGAGATCTGGTTGTCGCACTGTGTTCTTCAACCTCCGCCTTGCATTTGCAAACCAGTTGGAGACCTGAGAGAGAGAGCGAGACAGAGAGAGAGACAGAGAGAGACAGAGAGAGAGAGAAAGAGAGAGATTTGATTTGAGTTTCAAATCCTTCCAGCATGTTCACATCAACCTTTCCATTAACTCATAAGAAGTGAATCCATTTGCATGTATAAAGTAATCTGATTTATAAAATCTGATTTTATGCCCTTCAGCAGTCCTTTAACGGGAATCCTCTGGAGTCAGGTAATTATCTGATTTCTTTGTAAACACATGACCTACGCACCTCTACAATCACTTTACACTCCGCAACTCAGCAATAAACCAATAAAGAATGTCATCGAATCAACGTTCCTATAGTTTTCTGTATTAGGTTTTCTTACTAACTGCCCAGAATATTTCATCAAGTCAATCTTCAATCTTTCAAACCTGTGTGTTTTTTACTATTATTTTATTCTTTATTTCTAGCTTTTAATTTTTGGAAAGAGTGAAAGAGCACGTAAAATGTACAGTAGTGTGCAAACGCCTTCTGTAAGTCATGTACAATTGTGAATATAACATCAGAATAAATACCGCATAGACTAGTGATCAAGAAACTCTAAATCGAGTCTGTATTTAGGAAGGGAAAGTTATACAGTTGTTCTGTATAAACACACAGCTGGAGAGGAGGGACAGAAAACCCTCAAGTAGTGCGACCACCAAACAGATAGTTTAGGAAATAAAAAAATATATACAGATTACTGAGCTGAAATCAAAGTGTCTTTATCTTGATACCAGATAACAGCTTTGTTCAGATTCGTTATGCAGTGTGACTTTACATGACTACTTCCAAAATCTGCTGACAACAACAAATAAAAAACAAAGTTTATAGACCAGCCAGGAGCAACAGGGACAAAGAAAAAACCCTGAGATACAGGGAAGAAAAGTTCAGATTCAGTAATGAACCAGAATCAACAGAATCAGGATTTAGTTCATAATGATCCCTGTCTAGTTAAATGTGAAAAAAGTAAGAAGTTGGACTAAAACACCCTTTTATTCTCCCTCTCTTTATTTTTTTCCTTGCTGTCTTTGGGAAGTCAGATCAATCCGATCGATACAAAAGTACACAAACCACACACTGCTTTATTCATTAAGAATAAAATAAAAAACCATTCAGCAGCATTTAGCACGCACCAAACGTAATGTTCCATTAACGCTTCTTCAACTGAGACACCGAAGACCTGGATGCTTATCCTGGAACTGGGTCCTCCATTCTAATAATAATCCTCTTTGTCCACAGGCTGTCCGTCTTTATGCAATAAAAGTGTTATTTGACCCAGGCTTCTCAATTTCACAAGGTCCAGAGACCATTAGAAGTTATACTAGAATAACTTTTTATGCCCAATAGACTTCAAGTGGCTTATGACAGGCAGTGCGCTGGGACACTTCTTCATGCTAGACTACTTATTCCATTTAAGCCCCGAGCTCTGATCTCAGCTTTATTTCCAGATCGTATTCTGCTCGAAAACGTCCCACTGCCAGGCTCCTCTCAGGATGGCCTTCAGTTTTAATATCTTAGATGGAAGCCAGTGGCATGTAGAGAAAACAAATGAGGCAGTGTACGGCCAGTCTGGATGTGGTACGTGATTGATGATCACTAAAAGCACATGGCCACAAAGATTAGTCGATTGAAATTGAAATGGAAACCGGTAAAAAAAAAAAAATGTTGCTGATTTCCCAAAGCCGTTTGTCATCATGAATCCAGGACTGAGTGAGTGCTAACATGCTGCAGATACAGTCGCTAA
Organism: Parotocinclus haroldoi; assembly: GCA_034779995.1. NCBI lineage: Eukaryota > Metazoa > Chordata > Actinopteri > Siluriformes > Loricariidae > Parotocinclus > Parotocinclus haroldoi. The sequence goes on along the minus strand of JAUZST010057412.1, from coordinate 7,200 downwards.
TTCCATGATGTGTGTTGCACCGCTGTGTGAGCGTGCCCTCATAAAGTGTGTTTGGAGTGGTTTGTTCTCAGTGGGCATTTAAATGTGCAGGAAATCCTAAATAAGAAGAATACAGGGACAAGATTTTAGCTCGCAGGTGTTTTTAAGCACAAACTTTAGCAGACCATCAAGCGATTGGATCTAACCAAAGACCTGTCCTGCAATCCAAATGTTAGATCTGCGTAGATTTGCAACTTCACACACCTGCAAACGCTCTCAGTCGCTGCATATTAATACCAGATTATGCTCTGTGAGGTCAAGCGGCGTAATGGCATGTTGCTTGTTCGTGTTTATGTGTGTGTAATCACAGATGTGTGCACAATTTAACACAGCTAGAGAGAAACAGAGGATCTTTTGGACAGGGGATGTTTTTCGAGGATGACAGCATACGCAAAAATGGTCTAAAGGATGTGACATCATCACACTGTCGTAGAACACATTCGCAGCTGTGTGAGGGCAGTGTGCGGCGGGACGCTCGCTCACCTGCACCAGAGTCATCTGTGAGCCGAGCGCCAGCAGGATCTTCTCTGTTTTGGTGGGGTAGGGATTGTCGCGGTGCTTGTAGAGCCACTGTTTGAGCGGTCGGGCCATGTCCTGCAGAGCCTGGCGCTTATGACGGACCTTTCCCCCACTTTGACGTGACCTGGACGAGAGAGGAATCAGATCCCATCAAGAACGAGCCAGTTTAAGGCAGAGCAGACGAGAAAAGCATTTTAAAAATGCCACATAGATCAATTATGTACTTCCCTTTTTCTACAGAGTGGAACAAAACCAGATATTTCAGAATGTACACTGCTCACAAAAATTAGGGGAGATTTCATTAGGGGAGATTTCAGAATGAATTTTCTTTTTAGCAGAATATCTGAATGTTTACAGCAAATGCCAATTAGAGAGCTTAAAGAGCAATAACATCTGAAAATAACGGGAAAGTTTCTATTCAAAAAAGGTTGTTGGGACCAGGGGTGTTTCTAGACTGGGCCACACACAGAATATAGAGGGGCACAGTTGTACCTCTCTGCTTGCCAGTCGTGGGGGCACAAATGTAAATAAAAAATGCACCTTTAAAATATTAAATAGATGACATGGTTAACACCAAGTTACAAACAAATTAACTTTTTTTATATATATAATTTGTGTTTATTATTTTGTACTAATGTAGTTTAATAATTGTCTTTACTTTAGTGGTCTAAGTACTTCTTATAGATTATACAGTTGTACGTGGCTAAAACACAGAGCTCTGCAGCCTGGCAGTAAATATTTACACCATCATTAACCACTCAAGCTTTTAGAATGATGCTGGGGCATTATGGGAAATGCAGTGCCTGTAGTGAAGTTGTGTGGCATGTAGTTCTGCGATTTTAATAAGGCAGTGCCAACATTTTACTGGGGCACGTGAGACAGCAGAATGGGTCTGATGACGCCCCTGAATAGGGCTTATGTCACGTGCTGTGGCAAAACCAAAAGATTTGATAACAGTTTCTGTATATGGGCTCTTGAACTAACTAATAGTACCACTGGTGGTGTAATAACATACCATACTAACTACTAGTATACAGTGAGGAATGCATCCTGTGCCAAATGTTTACAAGCAGATTAAGATTCAGTATTATTGTACAGTTTGTGCAGCAGACATTTTTCCTCTTAATTTACCATAAATTATTTGAATTCACGCAGCCACAAAGACCAAATCCAATCAATTCTAACAGCAAGAACCCTGAAAGGTGAATAACCCGGATTGGGAGGCCAGAGATTACTCTGCAATCCCAGAGGATGATCCCTCAATTTGGTCTCTCCTCCGTTGGACAGTCATTTTTTTGTAACGCTCAACCCAGGTGAAAGAAACAACCCTGATTCAGCCGAGCTGTGGGCAAGAGAATTACTTAAAATGGAAAACTGAAAATGATTAAAAAGCAAATAAGTACAAAGGCTTTACAATTCCGTTTTTAATCATTTCATCTGCTGATTCCAGGCTGTTTTTTTCATCTGGGTTGAGAATTATGCAAGCATGACTGACTAAGTCCAAGAGAGGAGAGATCAAACTGCGGGATCATCCCCTGGCACTTCAGAGTAATCTCCACTCATCCCTGTGATGGACTGGCCTCCCATTCAGGGTGCACTTTGGATAGCCTCCGGACCATTACACCTCGAGCAGAATAAATGCTGTAACAGGACACCAATTATTCACGTTATTAGATCCTTTCACAGAGCTAAGAGCAGTGCACTTTCTATTTTTGAGAGCTGAAAACAACCCGGAACTGTAGCTGTAAATTAAGGTTAGAAATAATGACTACACTAACTGCCCCGTGTAAAAAGTGAGAACACACTGCATATGGCTTTGAATTTGAGAAGAAAAAATAGGACTGGGAGGCTGCATGTTTATACTTTCCTTAAATATTGTAGCATACTTATACTGGGAGGGACATCAGTGCATTGTAGAGCTGGGTAGGGGTCTCTGTAGCAATGCAAGGGGATGATCCCAAAACAAGCCCTCCCCTCCATCGGACACACTTATGTTATGTCTGGATATAATGCCTGACACAGACAGAAAGAAACTGCCAAGACTTGAACCCAGACTGCTGTGCCTCCTGAACTTGAATTTACCAACCCAAGGTCACTCCCATTGACTTAATGTGTATGTAACGTCCAGTACCAGTGCATGTGCAGCAGATTTTAGCTATATAAAGTGGGAGTGTCTGCTACACACTCGTAGCTATTCTATCCAGCACCAGCAGCAGCCTAAATCCAGTGTAAAGAACTCAAACAGAAAAAGTCTCAAGTAGAACCCATTTAGTTACTGATTTCAAATAGAAATATGTACAGTTCTATTTCTGACTACTTAGGGAAAGAATGGAATCAGGCAGATTTACCTTTTAATGCAGAGGAAATGAATATTAATAGTCTTTATTTCTAAGCTCTGAATCTTTCGTTTCCAAAAAGTATCAAATGCAAACAGGCCATAAACAGGCATTTTAAACGCAGTGACAATGATGTCATTAAAATGCTATGAAGACATTTTTATCATGTTTAATAATATGCAATACATTACATATGTACATCATTTCGTATTGCTGATAATATTCTATCATTTTACCTGAGTTTAAAGAGTTTTTGTGGATACACAGGCGCCCAGTTTCAATCTGCTTCACAATAACCTATGCCATAATGTTATGGAACGTTAACCACAAGTGCATAACAATTATCCAGCCTCGTACCCGTGTTTAGAGTGCTGACAATTGATCTGACATTATTCTGCAAGGCTTAATAATATAATAATAATTCAGAGATTTCCACTTAAGGTAGCCTCTGTGTCCTGATCTTCATCTACTATGTACAATTTTTCACGTGTTGAGATCTAGACTATTAGTCAAAAATCTGAGAATATATGTAAATGATAGATGTAAGTTTTATTGTAAAAACGTCTTATAGGTTTTTACCTTTACACACATTTGTACCTGGTCAACAAGCACCAGATTCATTAAATGTTTGCTTAAACTCACAGTTTATAAGATTGTGTTTAGTAAGACTGTATTTAGCTATAAGCAGATCCATTAAGGTCTGTGCAAATGGAAACGCATACACTAACACTCATGTTAAAGGCAGAGGGTATCTTGGACATAAAAGTCTAATCCGACTTTAATTGACTGCTTAGGTAGCACTGAGTACAGTAAACTACGGTGCTGTGCAAAACTCTTAGGCCACCATTCAATTCCCACTTATAATTATTTACTTGTGTTTTTTATTAGAATGCAAAAAAAAATACAGGAAATGTGTATTCAGTATTAAAATTGGAATATATGAAATCAGAAGGAACGTAGGCTGCCTAGTGTAAGCTCCTCATTCCACACCTAGTCATCACTTCTACAGTGTGCAGAAGGATCAGGAACGGACTTTTTGGAAGGGTAGCAGCCAAGAAAGCACAGCGTGAAAAAGGCTAAGATATGATAAAGCTTTCAGAGATTACAATTTAAGATCGGTTGGAAAGGGGATTACAGAGTAACGAATCCAAGTTTTACATTTTTAGGTCCGATGGTCACCAATATGTTACACGTGGTCTATATAACATTGCTAAAATGATAAATCGAATGGTGGTTCCACAGTATTTTTATTCTAATGTACATATGTCTTTTAAAACTATAAAAATAGAATAAAAGCTGTTTTATAATACAAGTTGTTTGGTTTGGCTTCTGTGGGAACGTCCTAGAAGAAGAAACCTACAATAAATAGGACGGTACATTTATCTAATTCACCTTATATTTAAATGTCTGGACTGTAATATAGTCTTTATTGTGAGCTGTTAAAATATTTGACTAATGATTGCCCTCATGGTCCCGTCTGAAATAGCACAAATGCTATAAAACATGATCACACTGCCTGTAGTTTTAGGACTAAACCATGTACAAATGGACTGGAGGTCACCTTAGGCTTGCTGCATTTTATTTATTTATTTATTTTAATCTACCATTGCAGGCAGTTTAGTGATTTAGAGCGTGACCTTCACTCTTATATGCACATGCTTATAATGGCACTAAGCCTGATTCATAACCAGAGAGTCAAGCGCATTGCGCATGCTCACTGTAAACCAGATTATACTGCAAAAGTGCAGTTAAATGTTGCTATCCAGACAGATCTCATTAGTCTGTACATCATTTAAATCCATTTAGCGGGCTGAGTGAGGAAACTGGAGTGACAGCTGCGCGTGTAGTTTTTGTAACAGGTGATTGGTTGAACCTGTAGATGTCACTATGGCACTGTGATAACCATCACGTTACCTTTCGCGTGCGCGTGTCACGTATTTCCTGCCTCACGAATCCACCGAGTTCATGTTCGGCAAAATATTTGCACTGTAACACCGATCTGTATGAACAACCTGAAGGAAAAATGTTTTCTTGCCTGTGTGGGGACGAGCGCGAGCACATTCGCTCACGCACCTCTACGTTCATACTCATTTAATCAATTACCAGTGCCAGTCCTGCCCTGCACACGTGCCACTTCAGTACTAGATAGTGTACCAAAATAGTGCCCTGAATGTGCCAGGTCTAAACATACACGGGGTTACCGAGGCCGTATGGATGTGGTTCATGAGCAAAAAGTTTGGATTCGTGTAAGATCGCCCTGTGATGGGTGAAAAACATACACAAGCTAAGACTAGAAGAACTGTGGGGCAACAGAGTAAAAAAAACAGAATGGCTACTTTTAAGGGGAAAATGTGACCGAAAACCCTTGACAGCAGGACTAAAACTTCATGATGAATTAAAGTTCTTTTTGTTATTAGAAATAGACCTTAGACTCATTTCATAGCCATGCTCATTGTTAATTAAGCCAAGAAGGAGTTGTAAGAGGCCTGAGGTGTAATAAATTACAAATCAGCTAAGTGTTAAAAAGTGATTTGGTTTCGTCTGTAGAAGGTGAATTTAATGCAACATCAGAGCGCACACCTTTGTCATATCAATGTTATGATTTGGATAACGTATGTTGTCGTCGCTGAATTTCCTCACACAGACTTATTAATAATTGTAAATGTTAATAAATTGATTTTTATACTGCAAGAAATCCAGTTACACCATAATAAGTACAAACCGGAGACTTTTATAGATGTTTACGCATGAGATGAGCAGCACCAATCATTTTGCACAGTGACCAAATCAGTTTCAATTAGAAACTAAGCAAAATACTTTTTGCCAGTTAAACTTTAAGGTCTTAACGATGTTGCTAATAGATCTGATCTCGACTCTGTTGTTGTGCTTATTCTAAGATCTTGCTCAGCCTTGACAGAGCATACCGAACAGCTAGTACAAATAAAGATCCATGTGGTTAACGTGATTCAACAACCGTGGTGTTCATTCAGCACTCGGCAGTCTTTTTTTGTTTTGTGGTGTGGAACCAGAAACACCTTCTCTAAGAATAAGTCATACTCCCTATTAAAGTGTTTTACTGGTATCATGAAATAATTCCAGATCAAGTGCATTATCCAGAGCCAGAACCAGACACCTGTACGAGACCCTCGCTGAGCTAGCGCGAGCGCCCTGCTCACCAACTTTCTGCCGGACAGTAAAACAAGATGCAAAACACCCCGAACAGTGGTGTGTTATTGTACATGCTGCCTCGCGTTTGTAATTACAGACTTTCGTTCTCAAACAGATTTCAGAAGTTGTTTATCCCGTGTGGATTTGGTACATACCCGGGTCTCCGGTGGCGCATAACGGAGCTGTCTCTGGAGAGGATGTCCGCGTGCTGTCCGTCGATCACCTCCAGATAATTCCTGCTGCTTCTTTCCACCTCGTTGGCTTTTTCCTCAAACAGCATCGGGCTGCTCAGCTTATTAAACACGATCTGGTTCATTTTGAGTCCTTAAAGCGTCTCGCTCTGTCTCAGTCTGTGTGAGTCCCGTGTTAAAGGCCCGCGGCTGGAATAAGTAAGGATCCTGCTGCACGGCTCCGTTACGCACAGTCCCGAGAGCAATCCTGCAGGGGAAAGTGGACTTTATAAAGCGCAAAGCACAAACAGGACATGGTGGTCATACGAGGCAGGCTGCTTGGAGCTGTACTGAGTGAAAACCCAAACACATGGAGCAAGTTATTGAGGAGGCAAGGATGATGTGATAAGCACATTGTATCCAGTGGGCGGTTTTTATGTAAAGTGTCTGACCTATACAGGCAAAGACGCGAAGGAGAGATGGATGACTGGCTTCATAAAGTCTATGTCTGGCTCTTTAACCATTTAGTCTGTGTCACGTTTAAAATCAGAACAGCTGTACGCATAAACTATTATGATGGGAAATAAACATTTAGACCTGTAAAGCACCAACATAATGGAGTTTTGTCTTATCATTGTAGAGACGTTCCACTGACACAGTGTGTAGCTAAATCATTCTAAACCTAACCTTAAACTTAAAAAAATGAAATCAACCTCTTCTGCCTTTTAAAGCTTTTAAATAAACAACGACAGGAAAAAAACAACCACCGACCAAACAGACCAATAAAACCATCAATATTAATAATAAAACAATTGTGGGGTCCAGCAAAATGTTCCCAGAACACCAGATCGTTCTGTCCTTGTATGGACATGTGGTCCTCACAATGATATACAAGGACACACACACACACACACACACACACACACACACACACACACACACACACACACACACACACACACACACAC
>JAUZST010057401.1:0-23758 GCA_034779995.1 Parotocinclus haroldoi | reverse complement strand
ATGTTGCCACCCTTTGGTTATATCCAATAATTTGAAATTCCCTGTAGCCGAAGGTTACCACATACGGTACTCCAGCCGAAGTCATTCTACCCTCTTTTGCTTACATTTGATGCTTCTTTTCGATTTCCTTCTCACGATAAGCAGATGTTGTGATACGTCACGAGACAACTGGCTGCGTCCCAAATCATCTAAAAATGACGGAAAAATGGCAACATTTACATGCAAAGAAAGTATTTTTCCATAACTTTCATGCACAGTGCCTGGATAACGAACTGACTATTAATGTTCACTTTGGACGAGTCCGAGTCGAGTCGTGAGTCATTAGGGACGAGTCCGAGTCGAGTCGAGAGTCATTAGGGACGAGTTTCAAATCAACTCTGAAGTCTTTTTATATATATATATATATATATATATATATCATTCATACATACACACAAAACTTTTAGAGGGGTTCTGCCAAACCAAACAATGGTCTGTGTGAGATCAATATGCACACCATTCTAGTAATTCACTGCCATTGTGGCTTCATCATGATGCTTTGTGCTGCCAGTGTGAGCCATCTTCAGTAAGGTCATAAATCAGGAGTCGCTCTCATTTTGTTGGTATGTAATGGACTACTGGCTGCTTTATTTTTCTACTGCAGCAGTGGGAGGCCTGTATCAGGCAGTCACTTATGGAGAGCATTATTATAAATCCCCACCCATGGACACTAACGGCTAGGGCGATGAAAAGCACTCAGCCTCCGGCCTCCTCAGCCCTTCACTGTTTGATGTGTGGCCCAAGAGCAGCCATTGTTACTGCATTTCTTTGTGCTGTAGTTGAGTACCCATGGCTGGTGCTGTTCTCTTGCAACACTGTGAGACCCTTACAAGGGGCGTTGGAGGCACAACGCAGCCCCTCCTCTCAGAATATTCGCCCTTCACCCCGATTTCTCACGGGAAGGAAAGAGGGATGCCAGACAAGGGCCTCATTGATTGGGCCAGGCGACCCCCAGAAAAAGGGGGTAATGGCCCTTGTAATAATCTATTTAAAGTAAAACTGAAGAGGTAGTGGGACAATGTCAGGAGTGGAGGGACTTTCTTCCCTCACTCTTTCCTGCCCTGATCGAAGTTATTTCAAAGATCTGAGTTGGTACAAGAGTCAAGGCTACTCATGGAAGAAAACAAAAGAACGTCCTTTAGGCCTTTGTGTCTTTTTGATCTCACAGCAGCCGATGGACATCAGTACTGCATAGTGGCGTTAGTTTTATTCCCCCAAATGTTGAGTTTTGTTTGCGAGACAATGCATAAATGCCTTTCACATAGCTCTTTACATCGCATGTAATTTTCAAATTCAGAAAAGAAGATTTGCATGCAAAGACAACAGTTCTTAAATTCATTTCTGGGGATAGACTGCACTATCATGCTGCCTACAAAGCTGTTGATTAAAACATAGCTGAACCATGTTTGACAATTTGGGTCTTAAATGGACCCTCTAAGCCTATGCATTGCTCTCCACACTAACATACAGAGGAATATATATATATATATATATATAAAATCATATTTATTTATGGTTATATTTAGTAAATGTATATAATGTACCTACCGCACACAAATTTCACTACGAGCACTGTGGAGTAATAATAATAATAATAAGAAAAATATACTTCAGTACTACAAGCTTGATTGCTGGCTTTCACTCACTCTCTTTCTTTCTCAAAATTCTTACTAGGTTTGTGCATTGACAAATTTTGTTGAAGTGGTAACTAGACTATAATTTGAAAGTGTATATCATAGGTCTACAGTATTAAAATGATGTTTGAACCCATCTCTCTCAAACGCGAGAATTGACCCCCTTGTCTTTGGTGATGTAATTAGTGAAAGCATGTGTTATGTCTTGCCATCTGTTGCTTTTCTTGCTGTAAGGCATGTTTTTGGCAGAATGATTCCACCAAGATTTGGTGTGTTTTTGTGACTGGTTGAATCTGCCATTAATAGCTGACTCCTGAATGTTATCATCGTGTTCATATTCCAGTAAGTGGGCAGGTGGAGAAATAAGTTAGCTGATTTCTGACAGTTTGCAGACTGATGTTTTTTGAGCAACATCCATAGTTTTCAAAAAACCTCTAATATTTGCAGCTTAGACAGCTATGGGTCTGTCGCCTTAGTGAATGTCATAAATCGGATTGGTCAGAAATGTAATTTGTTAATAGACTTACATTATTAAACCCATCACAGTATTATCTGTTACTACCACTCTCAATCATTGTTATCCATCTCATAGCAACTAAGAAAATGCAGAGTAGCCTTATATACAGAAATATGTCATTTAACATTTTCAGAGGATGAAAATGAGTAACAGTCCAACAAAACTTTACACAATTGTCGGCTGTCCAGCGAAAACCACAGTTTGATATAGCTGCCAAAAACATAGTAATTAAATAAGGAACTGTTGTAGATGGCTTTCCAGAATCAGAAGTAGTCCATGCTGAGTTGTAGCACCATTTGGCCATAATGCCTGAATAGTGGATTGGTCTTTTTATATGCATGGATTCAAATCAACTCACCTCCAGACTCCCTTGCCATACGGCAGTATGTGTTCCCTTTCTCTGTAGCATGTTGCTACGTGAGTCATGTTGTACTATCCACCTTCTGCATGACTGACCCTCAGCCCTAAATAGCCATTGCTAATACAACTCGGAGAACTGTGGCAGCAAGGGGCCATGCCTCATTTACCAGCATCCTACTAAACAACAATTACATGAGTCAGATATATAGTGATTTGAACTCTGTTGGACTGAGAACCTGTTATTAATATAATACCTACTGTCAGTCATCTATATCGACTTGTTACAATAACATGTTATGAAGCAAAACAATGGTAAAAGCCTCATTTCTAATATATTTATGATCCATCTAAGCTGCTGTTTGACTGTAAACTCACTGCAAGTAGCAATATTAGATGACAGACTACTATTTAATAATTTTAAGTCTAAATAATAGTAACACACTTGCAAAAAAACTTGATTAACCACGGTGTCAAGAGTGGTTAGCTAGCTTTACTTATACTAAAAATCTTCTAACATCATCTTCTAACATTTGGCAAGTTAGCCCCTAAGTCTCCTTTCTTCTTTGCCTTTTTCTGTCAACTGAACACTTTTAGTGCAAAGTGGTAGTGTTTACATGTAGTATTGGACATGTTTCGTGTGATGAAAATGATTCCTGGTTGGTATGACATATGTTTCAGGATTTTTTAAAACATTTGTTTAAAGGTTATATAAAGGTGTATAGTTCAGTGTGAAATCATGACTAGGCTTTATATAGGTTTGTATCTTGTATCTTTGATACTACAATCAGGAGTACATACAATATTTTAAAAACAGTAATATCTTTGATTCCTAAATTGTTTATTTTTCCCCAATGAATTATATAATATGCAGTATTAAAAAATCTATAAAAAATAGAATAGAATAGAATAGAATAGAATAGAATAGAACATTTACTGCCATTATACCAGGTACAACGGAATTGTATGCAATCTTTGATCAGTGCAAAAGAGAAAATATAAGAGAAGACAAGAACATGTACAATATGTAGAAATAATATGCTTGAAACAGTTGTGGGATGTAAAAGGTTCTCATTGTGCAAAACGCAACATATTAAAATAGAGGTTAAAAAATAGCTTTGCCTTTACTTGCTGAAGTATTTTCGCACCTGTAAAATGCACCTTGAATCCAGTGTTTTAATCTAAACCATTCTCTCTCGACAGGATTGTTGCTGAATTTGTAATATGCCAAGAGCTCTTGCTTTTCCTGTCATATGCAGTACCTTGGAAAAAAATCTTCAAGTTATATCTGATCCTTTAACAGTCCACAGTCTGTGTGTGTGTGTGTGTGTCTTGGTATACTGTATAAACAGTTGTATCGAGCTAACAGCAGTACTTGTTAATCTGACATACTAACTCTAACTGCCAATTGTTGTATTAGGGTTACAGTAAATTGTCATCCAAAGACATTCTTTAGGTTAATTGGTTGCTCCAAATTGCCCAGTATGTATGTGTCTGCCTAGTATTGATGTAACCTTGCTCCTGCCATGAATAGGCATTGAAGCTGAAGCAACATTAAATTAAGAAATCAATTTTTATATTGGGGTCACAGTAAATTATCATCCAGGTAAAACACCAGCATATGCTGTTGTTGACCAGCAACTTTTAGGTGGTCTGGTAGCTGTAAATAATAAATCAAATTTAATTTAATGTGTTTTAATAAAGTCAATCATTAGATGTTTCATGGATGCACTGAATAAATATCGGAATGTGGGAAGGCACACATTACAATACCCTTTTTATTGTTGTTACCTAATTGGTGATCTAACATGAGAACTGAGGCATGTTGTGTGTGTGTGTGTGTGTGTGTGTGTGTGTGTGTGTGTATGTGTGTGTGTATGTGTGTGTGTATGTGTGTTTGTGTGTGTGTGTGTGTGTGTGTGTGTGTGTGTGTGTGTGTGAGAGAGAGAGAGAGAGACAGACAGACAGACACAGACAGACAGACAGACAGACAGACACTTGGAAAAGCATGTTTTGGGGGCGCATTGGAAATTGGGGACAAAAATGAACACTTAATTATTGAAATACTTAATAATTTTTGGTTTGTATTGAATTGAATTTGTAATAAAATGTAACTTTCCTTTTCAAACCAAAATGATCAAAGTATTTGCCTCAGTTTACTGAGGTTATGGTTAGCATTATCTGTATGTGAACATGTTGCATTAATTAACCACATTAGCCATTATGACAATGGAAAGTCTGTTCTGTACTATATGTGATACGTGCACAATAGATGTGCTGAATAAATGAATTCAGGCTTTTTAAGGTGTCTCAATAAATGACTTCATTATAGCAAGTGACTTAATTATGTAAAGACATCTATTGCTATTTAGTTATACAGTTGAAATCCACAGGAAATCAGAATATATTTAAGTAGCTTAATATAGCTTTGTATTTCAGCCGCAGATTCCATGAGCAAATCAGCTCTACTGCTAAGAGAAGCTATTACCCAATCAATGAGTTTTTTTCTCAATCAAGTAGTTTCTATACATTTTGTAAAAGAAGTGCAATCATGTCATCATATCTAGATATTGTCCTCTGTAGCTTTATTTCTTGAACACAAGCATTCAGTTCCCTGTTTATGGGTGATACCAAATGCAGCTGCCTCGTGCTAGTCACACGCAACAAGAAAATAGATCACATCACCCCAGTATTAGCTTGGCACCAGTTTAAGGGGCTTTTATTAGCCCTTAATGGGCTAGCCTTATATTATATTGCTGACATACAACTAATATTAGTACATATTCTGCTTCTGTGTCTCTGGGTTCCCCATAAAAATCCACTCTTGGCTGGTCCGTGGTCTCAATTGAAGCCAAGGTTAGCTCTGTGTTTTGCAGTTGCCATGGGCCATTCTGCCACTAAGCATGTAACAGCCTTCCACTGGCCATTTTGTCCAACTCTGTATGTGTTGGAATGTGTGCAGTGTTTCTGTAAGACTTGGTGAGACCTATCTAGTTTCATAGCTTCGAAAGGTTAATGTTCAATGCTGTTTATTTTCTTCTGTTTGTTCAGGCTGATAAAAAGTAAATTGAGCCCATATTGCCCATTCTAGCACCTTACTCATGCATGATCAATAGCAGACTATGATGATTACCTGTTACCAAATGCACGTTAACCCAGTAATACAAGGAATACAAGTTGATGGATGTTAAGAGATGAGAAGGCTGTGTCTGTGTCAGAAATCATTGCCCCACTCATTTTAGTAATACACATTTGTATCAGTTTCCTCTTTTGCTTATTGTGCAATCAGTGTCTCTGCTTGTATAGATGGCATGGATGAATGTGAGAATGAACACTTGCAGAAAACCTATGCCTTAGTGCAACAGAGGGCTTTACTTTAGATCAGATCAGATCAGGCTGCTGTGACTGAACGGAAACAAATTAACTTCAGCACACTGTATTGATCCAGCCTGCCTCCCACAGCTAATTCTTGTAGTGCGCATGTACACACACACACACACACACACACACACACACACATACGCACACACACACACACACAGAAATAAACAAAGAAAGAGTTGGGTTGACTATCATTGTCTTTGGGGACTTTTTATGTCAATGGGACTTTTCATTGACATAATTACTACAGCTAAATAATGCTACACACAGTATTCAGCTTTGTAACCTAAAGCAAACTTTTTTTTCATTAAAAGAAAAAAATAAGACATGGAGAAATAGCCTTAAACCCATGAACACAAGCACAATCATCCTTCCTTAGTGCATGTGGTAATTTCGTTATCTGTTTATGGGGACTGAATATCAACACAATTATAGGTTTCCAGAACTTTTGATGTTTTGGCACATAAAGTGTGAATTGATTTATTTAAGAAAATAAAACTTTGAAACAGCATAAATTAAGGTATAGAGGTGGATATATGCATGACATTAATTAATTCTCAAGTAAATGGATTTACCCCTTATAGGTAGTATTACATCCCACAGTAACACTGTGTGCGTGAATGTGTGTGTTTGTGGCTTCTGGCCCTGGACACCACCTACTGGGGTCAAGGTTTCTTTCCCCTTGGAGTTGCCTCATAGTGTTAAACTTCCACATTGATCGTAAAAGTTCAATATAGGCTGGAAATGTCAGACGTCTTTGTGTTGAGAGAAGTAAACACAGACACACACACACACATACACACACTTGTGCCTTGTTTTGTTGCCATTATATCCCCATTATGTTAGGTCAACATTTCTCCATCGTACCATATGAAAATCTTTCACATTTTGTCACATTAAACCTGAAAATAAACTGTCTTTTCCAGCTATATTTATAGATTATAGCCATCAACAAGGGCATATCAAAATGATAAAAGTAATAAAAATCTGATCAATTATTAAAATGCAATCTCATGTTTATAAATCATTTTTGGAACCAAATTTAGAAAGACATTTTACCTGGCGGGGATGTTTTGTTACTCATATTTCTGTAATTCATAAGATGTCCATTTTTTTTTTTTAACCAAAACTGTTAAAATTTTGTTAAGTTAACGAGGTTGATATTCAACTTAGGAATGTTGAATTTTTAAGGAATATAATTGTATTAACAGTTCTCGTCGTTAATTAGTTCCAGAAAGGCATTTCAAGTTTTTTCCATAAGGATCAATGCAAATTGACTTAATCCATTCCAGGCCAGCAGAAAATCCACTCTTTAAAAGTCATTGTATGCATTAATGGAGAAGTGTTGTACAGGTGCTCCCTGATTTAAGATGGGAATATGTTCTGACAAATCCATAATAAGTACATAATTGCTCTGAGTTTAATATTGTGAATACACTTTTTAAAAATCATACATTGAGTTGAAACGAAACGAGTTGTGCAGCTCAACTCTTGCGTGTTTACGCAAGTGTGCTGGGTACCAAAGCAAACAACGAGAACCGAGAAACAATGTTAAAATGTGTCAAGAACTGAGTTCCAATTTGGCCAAGGGCCATGGTCCCACTGTTCGTAAAAAAATATCAAATATCATTAACAATGTAGAGTAACTATTGGTAACATCCTCAGGTACAACCAGCCATCTCTGAATCACTCAACTATTTCCCATCTGACATTTAGTGGTATTAATTACAATAGTACAGAATAGTAATGGTTGTTCATTAAGGATTTAGGTTCTAGTTATCTTGTGTAAATGGTTCACCTTCCCATTGTGTATAAGTACAGGATGGCGAGTAACGTCTGATCTTATTCTTAAGGAAATAAAAACTGTACAGCATAATTAATTAAATATGCAAATCTTCAGAAATTATTAGGTGCTTGTGGGAATTGCAGTGGCTTTAAAACATAGCTCAGGAACATGTGGTGCTAAGGGGGAACACACCTGAGGCAAGGTACTAGTCCATCTTAAAGCATCACAAGCTCACTCACACATAAAAGCAATTAGTTTCATCATCTGGCCCCTTGGTGAGACTCCAAGTAAAAACTGTAAAACATATCATGTGAGCACCATATTTATTAGCAGCTATGGCACAGTTATAGTCCAAAATGTTAAAGGGCTTGCTGATAAAACAGTGCTAAGTATTCATTATACTGTGTGAACAATTAGTTCCATCTTTACAGTCTGATTGGTTAAGAAGCATTCTCAATGTGCTCATATTTGTGATAACAACACCCATTTTTTCACATTAACATTATCACTCCCTTGATGCCATGGCTCATGACGAGTGATGCCTTGTGACAGGCTTTATGCAAACAAACATGTAACGTACAAATAACACAATAACCCTAAAACAAATTCTATCATGTAATTCTTTAAAATATACATTTTGGTTTTTATTCATTTTCCCCTTGCATATTAACTTTTTTACTTGTTTGTGTTAAATAAACCTCATGACTTTTGTAGCATTCTGTGTTAAAGCAGAGTAGGGAGTTGCACAGCAACAAATCGTAAGTTGTGTACCTGTTTTTTGGTTGATGATATTGTCAGTATTAAAGCGTATCCATCAATAAATTTGGGGCTGCTTTGATGTATTTTGTATCTTTATTTAAAAATAATATTTTAATAACGTGTGTTATTAAAAACAACATCATGGCTGTGATCATCTATGGCACTCACCTCGGAGCCATGATATTATTCATAATATCATCTTTCTCGTGTTAAATATCTTAAGATGAACATGTTTTATTCGTTGTGACAAAAACAATAAATGAGTCGTGGATTGAGGTGGATAATTCCAGCCCTTGCAGATGTATTACACAGTCATGCTGATGAATCCCTTATTTGTTCATCCTCATCCTTGATTCTCTTACTGCACCCTTTTCTAGTATCTACAAAAAGCCAAAATTTGTTATGACGTCTTTATTGCCTTTCAAACATATGGGAATCTTTTACTGGTTTGCATACTTACCACTCCCAGGACGACAGTAATTATCCTTGTCCATGGTCTGATGCTTTTAATGGTGGCTTTCAGAGCCCTGGCAGATGGTCTTTCATTAAAAACAATAATCACTAGGTTAGGAATTCAGAAGTTTGCTATAACACACATAACACTGCTGTAAAAGATTCATTTGCTTAATGCTTATTGCTAACAACTAGCTTTGTTCTTTATGATCAGCACTGAAAAAACAATTTGCTGGATAGAGTGCTAATGTTTAGAAAAACTCATCAGATTTGACATTTAAATTCGTAGGGCGTTGAGACTTTACCTAAAGGACACTACTGTCAAGTGTGAGTTTTTATGTAATGCTTTTTAATGAAAGTTATTTTCTAACTCTAATTAGCTTAAACTATCGGTATCGGGTCCGATTTTGAAGTCACGAACAGGTAGGCCCTGTTAAGAAAATAGAATTTAGATTAATATTTTTTCAGCTTTGAAAACATGGCCACGATGAGTGCAGAAATCCATATTAAGGAAGCTCTGTTATAACATTAGTGGTAAAAGCGATTAGGTTTAGCTCTTTCAGAGTGCATACTAAATGCAGCATATGTGGAAAGCTGATATGTTGTAAAGGATGGCAAAGCATCTGAAGCACCATAATGAAATGCTTCAACATTGTCCAGTGTATGACTGATTGTGGTCTAAAACAGTCTTAAATGTGAACAAAGCTTTTTGGAGCTTAATGCGCTTAAACAATGACTTAAGAAAACTTCTTTTAGTTACTATTATTGTTATTATCAGAATCCTCATCGGAATCATACAACATACTCCTGCAGTAATAGGGTCTGTGAAACCGTGTGTAGCCTATGGTTAAGGTACGACTCTGGTCCAGGGTTCAAATCTTACCTCTGCCAAGCTGCCACAGTTGGCCCTTGAGGAAGATTCTTAACACACAACTGATTGGATTGTAAGATTGTATTAGTTGTAAGTCGCTCTGGATAAGGGTGTCTGCTAAATAATGTAAATGTAACAAAAAGTGCTCTTGTGTTATCACATTCTTACATTTGCACAACATTTTCAAATCCACACAATGTTTTTTGTATACAAGCTTATTTTACCTTACAAAACGCCTTTGAGTACACACAAAATTCACAACTCACATTCACAAGGAATACCTCTATATTTCCATAAATTCATAATCATTGAGTGCCAAAATGTATGAATGTGGGAATTTCAGGTGAATAGCATGGCATTATATACAGTATATAACAAACCCAGTTGGTGATTGTGAGTTTTTGTGTGGATGTAAGTACAGTTGTGCTTGTGGATTTTATATTTTTTAGCATATTTGAATATTCACAAATGTTTATACGCTCTATTTTACTGTAGTAGTACATACATAGTTTGTAAGTGTGTCTTTAGGGGTAATTTTTTTTTACTTTTTGTGACTTCAGGGACATGATTTACTTTTGACATTACAGGCTTTTTACTCTGCTTATAAATGGATACTCTGCTGTTTGGTCTCGGAAACTGGGGCAAGCAGTGAGTGATAAAATTAGTAGAAGCTAACTAAAAGTCTGCTATGATGTCAGAATTGGAGAAAGTCACACATGCAGTCATATATAGACAGTAAGTTCATTGGGTTCTGGTCGCCTTGTTTATTGTGTTGCCAGCTACATGCTCCTACTGGCACCACCAGCTGCATCTTCCCATAGTGTTCAGTATTCAGTTTCAGTTCCAAATAGGCAAGCTAGAATGTATATTAATGTCATTATCTTGATTTTTCATTTTGTCCTAAATATTTGTATGCTATAGGCTAAAGTACTGAGATTACACATTGAACCAAATGGCGCTTTTATGACATCCCATACTAAACCCTCAACATTAATAATGAGGCATAAGATGTAGTTCATCCTTCACACTTACAACAGCTTCCACAATTCTGGGAAGCTCCTCTATAGAATTTCTGACTGCATTTGTAGGAATTATTTCCCTTTCATCTAAAAGAGTTGAGAGAGATGTTGTACGAGAGGGCCTGGTTCACAAACTGTGTCGTAGTTTTTTCCAAAATTCTTTGATAAAGTTGAGCGCAGGTCTCTGTGCAGGCCAGTCAAGGTTATCCATACCAAACTCACTTGAATGTGTCTCTATGCATCTTGCTTTATGCACTAGAGAATCAACATGCTGAAACAGGGAATAAGCTTGGCCAAACTGTTGAAAGTGCCTCGGCATTTGACAACCTCAAACTGTGATGTAACGTGGTCCGTTGCTTTGTAACTGAGTTTGCTTTGGTTTGTAAATTATTTCATTTGTGAGTTATATCACTCACAGCTGTGAAATATCTAAGGGGAAAGACATTTAAAACTGCCTTGTTGGATGATTTTATACACCTGTGGCAATGGATTAACATGGTGGATTATTCTGCTGGAAGTAGTCATCAGACGATCAGGTCACTGTGGTCATAAAGGGATGGAGAGGGTCAAAAACAGTGCTTAGTTAAGTTGTAGCATATAAACAGTGCTCACCTGATATTAAAGTGTGAAAAGAAAATGTACCTTACACCACTACAACACCAACAGATTGAACTGTTGCTGCAAGGTAGGATAGATCCTTTCATCTTGTTTATGGCAAATTCGGATACTACCATCGAAACATTGCAGCAGAAATCAAGACTAATCATGCCAGGCAACATTTTTTCATTTTGTCCAGTTTTGGTAATCACAAAAAAAAAATGTAACCTCAGTTAACTGTTCCTGGCTCACAGGAGTGGCACCTGGTGTGTGGTCTTCTGCTGCAGTAGCCCATCATCTTCAAGGACTGATGTGTTGTTCAGAGATACTCTTCTGTATACCTCATAGCTAGTGGTGATTTTTGTTAAATACTATTGTTCAGCTTCTTTTAAAATAATAGTCTGACACTTTGAAAGTATAAGATCTCACTTATAGATGTCCAATGTACCAAGTTTTATAACAGATAGCTGCGTACTGTGCTCTTGAGGAATGGATGAAGGACAAAATTTCTAAATGCCAAAGTGTGAAAAGGTTGTAAAAATTATTACTCAGGTCTACATCTATTTTTTGTACTACAAGATAACATGCAATCTTTATGAAGTGCTGAATAAAAAAAAAATCACACGTATTTCGTTCAGTAATGTCAAGTTTTTATTCACTCTTTCAAGAGGCTTAGAAGTAGCAGTAAATTTAACTCTTAGATCTGTTTATAT
Source organism: Parotocinclus haroldoi (assembly GCA_034779995.1). NCBI lineage: Eukaryota > Metazoa > Chordata > Actinopteri > Siluriformes > Loricariidae > Parotocinclus > Parotocinclus haroldoi. The sequence goes on along the minus strand of JAUZST010057401.1, from coordinate 11,632 downwards.
TGAATGTGTAATCCAACATTCAAATAGTTTGTGGATTCCAGAATGATCCTAATATACTGATTAAACCCAAACAAAGGACAAATGTGATTTTGTGAAATCTGACTTTGTATGAAAAGATTACCATGCAAATATTGTGGTTAAACTGGGTATCCAGGGCAGACCTTGGGCACCACATAAAATAGGCAGAACATGTGTTGGAAACCTGAGACGGTGGACTAAGGGCAGAGAAAAAAGTTTCAGCTGTGAACTTCCAGTGGTGTGGCGAGAGCTTTAAAACCGTGTTGTTACTTCTGCGTGCTAATTATTACAGGCATAACCACAAAAATAAAATCCTCCATCCAGTTCCCAAATCTCCCATTAACTATAAGACTGGTTACTTACTGTCAGTCCCTGTAGCCTTTTTTAGTACTTTGGAAAGTTCAGATGACAATTAACATCTGTCATTCCAATTTTTCGAAAGACTCGGACAATAAAGATTTTGTGACCTCTGATGCAGCCATTTAGTCAAACTGAGTTGAATGACTTAATGTTGATCTGCTGAAGTCATCAGCAGAGCTATTGGGTTCAAGACTAAAGGGAAAATAACCTGTTGGCTCGCAGTAGAAATATTTCCATGTGGATTAGGAACCTTTATACTGTATTGATGTCAAAGGACTTGAACCATTGGGATGTAATAGTCATGTAGCTGACAAATGGCGGCTCTTTATTGGCAGTTCAAAGAGAAGTGTGTGTTACTTTGCAATGGCAACACATTGGTTCCCTTTATACTTCGATTTCTATTGCTTACTCAGTAAATATGAAAGAAACATATTAATCATTGAGAATAATTGTCCAAAAAATCTAATATACTGATCATTGCTGTGATATGTGAAAGTGATAAAGATGCTTCTATGACAACAAAACGATTAAACAAAATATCCTGGCTTCTTGTGCCTCTTGGATAGCTGAGCAAAGGCAAAACATTATACAAGGAAATAATGCCCCGATAGAGAGAGATTTTAGATCGGTAAAAATAATTTTACGATTGAGCCGCTTGTTAATCCAATATTTAAATGTCAGACAATAAAAACCTTTTTTGCATGAACCAAAAATATTACATGCTATCACTACTTTAGAACTTCATATTGCTCTTAATATTCTGTATACTTATAACTGTATAACCTTCCTCAAACAATTCTCATTTGTGAAAAAATTATGTATTGCATATTTTTGACTTGATGTTTGTATATCACCTTTAAATTGGTTAAACACAGACCAGTATTATATATGTGCATTCATATTAACTGGTATTTTAAACTGTATGTTTTATTATCTGTATTATACATACTGTATTTTTTGCTTGCATGTTCTTGGATTAGATTGGTTGTATTACCTGGAGATCATAAACACTATGTAGTTCATGATTTACGACAGACTATTTAACTGTAGTGGCCAGGTAATCCAAGGTAATTAGTTTTCTGTTGGGTAAACTCTACTATACTACTCTAAATTGTATTTTGTGATCCAGCAATGTTTTCAGTATGGAGTGTTAAAATAAGCTTCTGGCTGTTAAATGTCAGGCTGTATTGTATGTACATTCAATATATTACAGGTACACTGTTTCAGCATTAATCTGGGCATTGATTAGATCCTGAAGTCAGTAGAGGAGTTATTCAAAGTTTAACATTACCCTTCAGCTCTGATATTGATTTACTGCATTGGCTGGCTTATAAACATAAATAAACCAATGTTTATAAAGGTTAATAAAGCTTGATTCTCAAGATCATTTGCTTGTTAAATACAGGAAATTACTGTGGAAAAAATATTATTTTAATGACAATAATTAACGCGTCCATCTTCAGTAATACCTTCATCATTAACAGGTCATCAAACACTCACCTTTTCTATTTATATTTTGCTTATTATTAGTTTTATTATTATATAGTCTTATTATTAGTCCTAAAATTACAGACTGTAGTCCCCTGTGTCTTTGTTAGTCCCCTTTACTCTGTTCTCTAATGGTGACTCCTCCCACAGGATGAGTACAGGTCAGGTACTATTTGGTGATGGAGCATTTGCACATGCCCATAATGTGGTGGTATATTAGTATGTATTGAGCTGGACACAGCAGTGCTGCTTGAATTTTAAAACTGTTAATTCACTGTACACTTTATTAGATACATTAACCTAATTTATCCAGTAAATGTAAAATCAGAGACTGTGAGAGCTCATCAATTGTCATCCTCCTTCATCAGTAGTCATGGGATGCTGGTGGCTCAATGGTTTTGGCTGGTGAACTATGTTCAGTTCAGTGTCTAGTAAGTGTAAAAACCAAGGAATCTGCACAAAGTCTGGATGTTTATGCCACAGTTTATTACTTTAGTCTTCTGTGCGATGATGGACTCCCTAATTATCTTCATCCAAAGTAAATACATAATGAATGTATTCATATGCTAAAGTTTGGACTTCATGGTATTTTGTTGATTTTTTAAAATAGAAATAATTGCACACAATGCATACAGTATACAATGTTTTATACTATATATAAAAAAGCAATACTGAATTTGGCATGTGTTGATGTCTGGGCGGTTTCAAAATGCTTGGAAAAAATGTAAATAAAGTGTTGTGAAAGTGTCCTTCATATAATGACTTTGTGACATAAATATGTGTTTAGAATGGTGGTGCTGCTGATGTGTTTGGCTAACAGTTGATGTTTTGTGGACTGGGCTATGGGTCATGAGTGTGTCAGGGTTACACTTAGGTCACGAGCACAAAGAAGCACATAAATCTCGTGCTTGTCTATGGGCACGTCACTCTCAATCAGCTGGCCCATGAAAAAGTCTACTGAGAACCAGCTTTGCTGCTTTATGAGCACACTGACTACATTTTAATTGTTTAGCATTATATTGACAATAACCATTTATTCAATATCCTACAGGTCATTTTTTGTCTGATTAGCTTTCCTTTTAGCTCCTGCTTGTTACCCAAGTTTCCCTATCTCAAGACTTGTGTTTTGATTAAGTCTGAGTTATTTAACCATTATTACATTTAAATCCAATTCCTAGCTAGTAATATGACTACAGCTTTGTGGAAATAAATACACCTTATTATAACTATTATTATAACTTAACTACTAACTTTCCTAAACGTATGATACTCTGTAATGTTGTATTTCATAAAACCAGCACAATTTTAGCTTACTGTGATCAATTTCCTGAAGGTCAGATATCAGAGAAAATGCTTATGCTGTGATTGTCAGACTAGTAGACCAGATTTGAAACAAAATTTGGACTGAAACATGGGGTAAACTGATCCAGTAAGTATTTATTTCGAGTGTATACAGCATACGCTGATCTAGAAATCAGATTAAGAAATTTGATAAAGAAAGGTGGATATTATTCCGGTAATTGGAATTGTACATTGTATGTATACAAGTTACCCAATTTCAGTTGGTTTTGTAAGTTTGTGCATGTGTTCAAGCATAACTCACATGGTTGCTAGGTGGGCTGATTATAGTTCCTTTGTCTGGGCTCTTTTTATATTGACTGTGGTGGTTTGTTTCTTGTGAAACAGTCAACAAACACTTTAGGGAGACTCTGAAATGCCGCATATACTTGAGAAAATGAAATGTTTATTATTTACTTATTAAAGTTTTATGTCACTTATTTCTGAAAGATTATGTGTTGATTGCAAAAATAGAAATCAGAGTAGAGCCCAAGTTCTGTCTACCCAGATTATCTGATTACTCAATTGCATGTATACTTGTAGATCAGATTACAGACACAATCATATATTCTGCAGTAATGTCACAGTCAGTGACATTATGTGGCCATATGGTCTGGGGTGACTCACAGCAAAACAAGGCTATGTTAAAGTGTTGTTTACAAATTTAATTGATGTTCTGTTTGAGATCCAATCGATAAATACCAGTTGTTTAATGCCCGAGGTCTTGAGTAAAAATATGAACTAAAAATGCATCTTCTATACATGTCTAAATGTCAGAAAACTAGTATGCAAACAAGTAGCAAAACCTTGTGACATCTGTGTGTGTGTGTAGAGAAATAATAATTACAGTCTTGAAGGCAGAAAACAACATGGAAACAATCCTAACATTTTTGTAATGGGTATTTGTTCCAAATTCTATACAAGATATAATGTTAGGAGTTAATGTATTGAAAATTATTATACTGTACTAAACATTATCATATTGTGATTTAATTAATGTTACTGTTTAAAATACTACTACTATTTTTTTAGTAATGTACATTTCTGCCGAAGTCCTGTTTCACAGAGCGTAATGTAATCATTAAATTACACCCACACTATATTTGATGTCAAAACAGCAAATTTTTTGACAACAAATACAATTTGCTCTGCATGTGATTGAAAGAGCACTAGTATTGCACTGCACGTATACTGATTGAGTGAGGTAGAGTTTCATTTAGCATGGTTTCCACTCTGAATATTGAATACAAGCACATCAATTGGCCCATTCACACGGCTCACTCCTGCCAGTTGTTGGGCCTTACTTTGGGCTGACTTTGTGGGGCTAATTTCTGTGTGTCGGTTTATGTGCCAGATTGTGAGCATGCATATGTAATCGAGCTTGTGTGTTCCTAGCACTAAAGCCAATTTCATTTTATAATTTATGTTTGCTGTTTGGCCTATCTTTTTGTGTCTCTGTGTCTCTGCTATGATGCGGGGGAGTGGGTTGTCTGGAAGCTTTCTGAGACACTTGAGCAGACCCTCATTATCCTGTTTCGTCTGCACTTCATGAAACTCATTACCGCAGCCGGCCCTCCACCGCCCTCCATGCGCCTGATCTGCACTTAATTAGCTCACTTTGCCAGCCACTCGTTGCAAACAAATCTGTATCTGTAAAGTGCTTCTGCACAAGGAGGGTGGAAAAATTAGTGCTGTGATTTAAAAAAAAAAAACGCATTATATCACTGTCTGCTTACAAGCTTTATCTTTATCAAAACAATGTTAAATTGTCATTTTCTCAAATCTGCATGTGATTTGAATTTTCCTAAAAAGTGCCCATCACTTTTGAAAAAAAATAAATTGTGCCCTTGGGGGTAATTAAGAAACAATGCCCTAAACCAGAGTTGCTATCGGTTTACATTAAAAATTTTAATCAATCTTTTTTTTCTGGAAATCTACTGTATGTGATGTAGACTGACAAGAAAAAAATCATCAGTAGTTAGTCATGTATTAGTCTTTTTTTACTGTTGTATTGTAAACATAACTTATATTTGACAAAAAAGCACTAATATATACAAATATGCATTGATAAGCAATATTAAGTACAACACGAAAGACCAGTCAGAACAAACATACGTAATGCGTAACAAGACGTAAATGAATGTGAACCAGCTCATACAATTATATGCAAGAGAATATGCATTCAGTGTGGGAACAAACAAATGAGTAATATTTACAATCGGACAGTCACATTCTGTTACGAACACCATTTACAACTTGTTATAAATATGCCCTACAGACAAACATGAGTAACTTGCACAAAAAGTCTCTAAACACATAAACTGATTTAAAACAGCCTCTATTCTAAATGTGAGCTAATGAGCAAGCTAGCACAAGACTGATAACTGGTGGCCTAACAGGACCCAGAGCGTTGATTTTCTGTTAAGATGACCAGGTTTTATGATCGCAGCATTAAGTCTTAAATTACAGATTATTATGTACTATCATAAGTTGTAATTTCAAGACCCCTATCATTAAAGTAAACAAACATTGGTTGGATGCAAATGTAGCATGTGAAAACAACAAAATATGGCTTAATCACAATAGAATGTGAACCTGACCATGAGTTTAGTGTACTCCAATATTTTACTTGCAAAACCAATGCGTTTTGGTGTCTATTATAATTTTGTCACTAGTTTTTAAGTTTGATAAACAGATAATCAACAATGCATGTATTAAATGGAGAAGTAATTAAGATAATTTTCTCACCCATTGGAGTTTTCTGATGGAGATTAAACCATTGATGCCAGAATGCATACAGCTTCTTGTGAGAAATTAACAAAGAAGCTGCAGAACATAGCATAAGGAGGGTAAGTAGACCAGGATACAACCAAAGCTAAAGACTATAACTTATAAGCCCAGCATTTTTATATTTTCCCCAGCATGTTCACCAACACTGTCACTTACCAGCAAAATGAGAGAATTGGAACTGAGAATTAACCAATAAAAGAATCTTGAAAACTATTTTGTCTGAAACTTACCAGTATTCCCAAAAATAAAAACAGGGTATGTGTTACAGAAACACAATTGTGGACAAGCACTCCTGATGTGAAAATGTATTTTTAACTGTTGATGTTTCTATTTACCAAGTCAGTTAACTGTCCTTAGGGAGTGTTCCTTGCCACTGTCACTGAAGACTTGGTCATTTAGGACTCTGCGTCAAAATATAAAACCTGTTAGTGACAATGAACTATATAACTGTTTGTGAAGATGCTATATTGTAAAAATGTACAATATAAATAATTCTGACTTTGACTTAATTGTAGTAATGACTTTGTACCACCTCAGGCTGATGCTATGCTAGCACATTTATACACTGCAAATAGCAAGAAACAAATTGGGCTTACCCCAATGGTGTATTCATCATGGCCGGAGGTATTAATCATGCAAACTTCACAACAGTACTGCCTAATTTTCATTAGCACATTAAGTGTCCAGCCTGGGGCAACAACATTGGAAAATGCATACCTTTCATTATTTCTGTCTTCAGCCTACCAAAATGTCATGAGTAGGGTAAGTTCAGCACTTACGACAGTGAAAATTTGGCCGGGTGACATAATTGAACTACAAGACTAATTAAAGAGTATAGAGTAGAGTCTGTCTGAGAACAGGGTAATGCGGGACTCGAGCCCACATATATATGTGTTCACAGTAGAATTGCACATCAACTGCGGTGTTGACAGCCCCATTTCAACTCAAGGCTTAAGGTGTTCCTATATCATAATCCCTGGATGAAGATTAAAGTTATGTCACAAAATGCAGTATTCAGATACAGGTCATACCTTGTGATGCAGTGCATGCAATGCAGCCATGTGCCATTGTTTTAGAAATGGTATAATAACCATGCAGTATATCATTATTATTATTAATTATAATTATCTCTCTTTACTAGAATATCACAGAAAACACTAGAAAATGGAAAAAAACTGAAAAAATAGGGTTATATTAATAGTGTCAAATCAGAAGACCTTTCCAAAGCAACTTGTTTAGGAATGGTCTTGAGGTATGACCATTTTTTCAACAGGGAACAGGCTGAATAAGCCAAGATATGCTAAAGTTCATGAACACTGAAATGACAATAAGTGAGAAAGAGGATTATGGTGTGAAATCCAAGTTTAAAATTGTGTCTAGTCTTCAACTGTCATATATGATCATTATAGTGCTGCTTTAAAAAGCTATCTGTGTCCTAAGACTTTTGCACAATACTGTATTTCCACCCTTGAATAGGAATTTAGTTTCTTCAGGTTTGATATTGGTAACTGGGAAACTTTATTGAAACTACCAACAGAAAATGAACTCACTGATCACCTTCAGAAAACAAGAAGAGGTGTATGGTCTGATGGAGTTCCAGGGTAGGTACTCGGTGCCTTAATCAGTCTTAACATCTTTAACCATCATCATACCAAAAAATCTGCAAGACTGAGCCTAAATGACCTCCACCTGACTCTCATCTTTGTAAAGAGCTTGGAGAGTTAGGTTATGGCTCATATTAAGAGCTTTGTGTCCAAAGTCCAGGCCCCATTTCCAGGCATTGGCCCAGCATCAACTTCCTCACAGGGCAAATGGATCAACTGATGATGCCAACTCTATTACTCTGCACACTGCTGTGGCACATTTTTAACATAAGTACACTTATGTGAGGATGTAGTTCATCAACTATAGTTCAGTTATTAACAAAATCATCCCCAGCATGTTTGTCCATAAACTCCATGGCTTAGGTCTAAATAAATGTGTGTGTAACTGGTCACAAGATCAAGATCAGAAGGCTCTGCAGTGAGTAATCAAAGCAGCACAAAACATAATTGAACTGAAACATCAATCCATGGAGAACATATGTAGACAGTACTGGCCAAAGAGCTAGACTTTTCACCCTTGTGACGTCTGGAAGGGTGCAGCACAATGACTTCATGAGTAGCACTTATGCCCCACATCAAGAAGGCCTTGGACTCCACCCTAGGGTGGAGCAGCCTGGGCCCCCTCTGCATAGAACCCCGTGTCCACAAGGTCCTACTTCGGCTTCCCCCCACAGTCTAGATGCATGAATTATTTTAACCAATTACGCTAAATTGGCCTGAACAGAGTGTACATATAAGACTACTCTTGATGTAACCTTGTGGATGTATATAACCTTGCACAAGCTGCTGAAATGGCCAATGATGCTGATGGCGATAACAAAACCCCCTGGAAGGCCTTGTAGGCATGTATATACAATTATAACTGTGTCCCAAGAGTTGTTTTCCTACTAAATATTGTAAGTGCAGTATCAGCTAAACACAGGTCTTGTTTTCAGATCCTTTACTATGTAGGTAAGTGTTGTTTAAAGTCCATTCAATTAATGTCCATTCACTTTAATGACCAAGATCTTTAAAGACCAAAATTATTTGATAAATATAACTAGAAAAAAATATTATTATATTATATTATATTATATTATATTATATTATATTATATTATATTATATTATACTCTGGCAAGAGTAATATAATATCATATTGCAAACTCTTCACCCTTACAGACAATTAATGCTGGAGATCCATGAGCAGAGGTGGGAGATAAAAGAGCAAAATCCCATAATGTGAATGTGTGCGTGAGTGTGTGCGTGAGTGTGTGCGTGCGTGTGTGCGTGCGTGCGTGCGTGCGTGCGTGTGAGAGTACGTGTGAGAGTACGTGTGAGAGTACGTGTGAGAGTACGTGTTAGAGTGCGCGTGAGAGTGCGTGTCCTGTGCTTGCCCATTAGCTTTTATATAGTCTGCTCTAAATTGGTAGATTTGTTTAGAGACTTTTTCTGTAAGTGTTTGTTTGAATGACTTTCCTCTGCTTATTTGTAACAAGTGGTACAAGGTAAGTGTATGTGTCTATCCTATTATAAATAGTACTGGCTAGTTTGTTCCCCACAACTTTTACATTCACTCTAATGTATAACTACTATATTATAAACTCATTCCAATTCACTCACTGAGTCTTTGTTCATTTGGGCAATCTTACATGTTGTTTATAATACTGTCTATCAGTGCATTCTGACTTCAAACAAAATTATCAGGTCCATCATAATATTATCTTAACTGTTATAAAAAATCACATATGGCTAATTATGTTGTGCATGACAAGTAACCCACATGACTGGACATGCCACGTGAGTGGACTCGCATACTGCCATTACACCACTTGAGCACCTCTAAGAGACATCACTAGGGCAAAACAGCAGAAAAAGTAAAACCTATAGACTAAGAATGACTTAATATCCCCCTTTACTTGTCATAGCACATCCAACTCCAACAGAAACAGTGTTACACAGATAACCAACAAAACGATCAACCCTTCCTTAAAACTCTGTCAACCCCTGTGCTCATCAGGTCAACTTTATGGTTCTCTGATGGACGGATATGGTGTGTAAGGGTATTACTCCATCTAATGAACTCTGACTGCTGGGCCGTTAAAGAGACTGATGACTTCTGGAGCTTTAGTTCTTTTGCTCTTCACACCAAAGCTCTCCTAATGACAATAGAGGGCCCTTGAAGGAACTTATTGACCTGGGGTAAAGATTTATACCCGGCCCCTGGGGCCAGCGAGAGCCTGCAGACACGATAAATGTGGTACGTAATTGAGTTTGGTCAGTGAATCGTGTTTGAGGAGACAGTTTGAGCAGAAGAAGGTGAAGGAAGAAAGGAATAGCATTCTGAATATTTGTGTTTTAGTCACTAGGGAGATAAATCCAACTAAGGAAATAACAAAATTAAATGGTTTCACTATTGGTCCAGAACAAAGAAGGCCAAATTGTGCTGAACTAGGAGCTTTTCCCCTTTTCATACCATGCAATAATGTAATAATGGCGAGAAAAGCTGTGACCTCAGATGCGATCTGAGACATTTTATATAGATTTTATGATGATGGCTGGCTCCTCTGTGGAGGTTGGTGTGACAGGGTGCAATAAACCAGAGGTGATGAGGAGAAATGCCACATCCCTGGTGCGTGAGATGACCGATATTCTGCCAGCGATGTCTGCTGACTTTAGCCTTTTACAGTTTAGAAGATAGAAGCAACTTGTTCCGTTTTTGACAGAGATGAGTACTAATTAGTTATTTTTTATTCTAATATTTTTATGGTATTTATCCATGCATTAGACGAAAGGGGACTGCAGTACAAGGTAACCATGTTGTGACTGAACACAGGATTAAACATATATAGAGGGGGAGTCAATAAACACAAGACACTCTTTATTTCAGAAGCAAAATGGAAATTGACATGTCTGAATGCAACAGTAAGGTGGGTGTGAGTGTGTGAGTGTTTCTCTTGGGGGGGGTCTATCTTTTAGAGTATGTCTAGAACATGGCCCCCATCTTGAAAGCCACCATATTGAATCAGTGGCAAGTTTTTCCAGTGGTAAGGTCATGTAGCATGTCAAAGAAGAGACAAATTGTCCCTGTGTCCCTGTGTAAGTATTACGCTGCTCCATATGAGTTTTTTTCAGTGCACACCATTTATTCTCTTGCATGTATTTTGAATACGTGAGTGGAAAGACAAAAGTGGTCAGAAGTACAATTTATCCCCTCACCATGCTTTTGTCCCTTTAGTCTCGTCCTGACATATCCATTTTATACATTTCCAAAAGCTCTGAGTGTTACCCTGCATGTACAGTGTATCGACTGAAAGGCACAATAAAAAGCAGTGTGATGCTGAGAGCCTCCCCAATTACCCTGTGTGTTAGACTCTATGCTGGTGAAAGGCCAAGCTGAAGTATGAAAGAGTCTCATGTTGCGTTCTTCAGCCTTGCCACAAATAGTGTGTGAATAGATGAACAAACATGTGGTTTGATAGAAACTTTTTGGGGCTGTATGGACTTCCACTGTTTTAACATTCAAAACTAAGAGAAACTCTTATTGTAATGGTGGCATTTTTCCTTTCTGCTAAAGATCTCTAGACTAGACTAAAGAAAATATGTTTCTGACTTATTCTCTCACTTTCTCTCTCTCACTCGTAATAAAGGAAATAATTATTTGATTTCTTGCTGATTTTGTAAGTTTGCCCACTTACAAAGATATGAAAAGTCTATAATTTTAAGGGTAGGTTGATTTTAAATTGAGAATATTTAAAAGAAAATCCAAAAAATTCCATTGTAGAAAATTGATTTGCATTTTGCAGAGAGAAATAAGTATTTGATCCCTCTAGCAACCAAGATCTAATACTTGGTGGCAAACCCCTTGTTGGCAAGCACAGCAGTCAGACTTTTTTGTAGTTGATGATGAGGTTAGCGCACATGGAAGGAATTTTGGTCCACTCCTCTTTGTTCTCTCTAAATCATTAAGATTTTGAGGTTGTCGCTTGGCAACTCGGACTGTTAAAATAAACCTACCCTTAAAAATTATAGACTGTTCATATCTTTGGGGCAAAC
>JAUZST010057390.1:0-22500 GCA_034779995.1 Parotocinclus haroldoi | reverse complement strand
ATTGTCTTTGATCTGAGCGATTTCTACCTGTCTCAGGACGTCATGCTGCTGATCGACGACATTAAGGTAGGCTCCTGTGATGTCACGTCCCGCTGTGGGCTTGCTCTGAACTCGATCATCAGTTCAGGGTACCTCAGACACGTTAATATAGAAAAGCACAGAAACGAGAGAGAACTCCAGGTCCCATGATGCAGTGTGAATTTGTAGTGTATATAAAATGCTGTTCTATTTTATGCTCACTTCTGCTTAATGTGGTGTTTGTTCACTCACCACTGCAGACACCAGGGTTCGGGTCCCAATAATGCCCGCCAGGCGCTTTGAGGCATATTTAGTACGTCAATTATAGGCACAATAAACTGTGGGAGGGGAGGCTGGATGTTGGGATCATCCCCTGGTGCTGCAATATATAAAGTATATATGTGTGTATACAATTAGGGTGGGTGATTAAAAAAAAAAAAGTCTTATGTGGGACCACATCAGGACGCCATCGTTTTGGTCCTAATAACCGGCTGGTCCGATTAAACGTTTAAAGGTTAAATTTATGTAGCATTTTAAACGTTTATTAAACCTTTATTGTACGATTTACATGTATAGTGAATGTACAAACAAGAAGTACTGTTGCTTACCAACTTTGTTCATTGAAAAAAGTTTTTCGAAATGATCTACAACACAATGTATAGATACTCCGCATGCGAAGCTTAATACTGTAAAAACCTAATTTCCAGTCAACGTTTGAAGAACTTATCCAGTGTGATGTGTTATCTGCTTTAGCAGTGGCTAAGTGACTTCTGGCTTCTTTTTTGTAGTAAATGGAAATGTTAGGTAAAGACCTGCAGGTGGCAGTAGAGGGCTGGAGAGAAACTCTGGGGGGAAAATCGAAGAGATATTACATACTGTACACGTTTTTGGTCTGATTGAGCGGAATTTTGGACCAAACAAGCGGAATAACATTACACGTATGTAATAGGATTTGATTCGGTACTTTAGGATTTGGTCTGAATAAGCGGCTGGTCCCATTAACCGGTGGTCCAATTAACCGGAATCGACTGTGTGTATTTAAATGTGTTTGTGTGTTTGTGTGCAGAACGCCCTGCAGTTCATTAAGCAGTGCTGGAAGATGCCGGGTCGACCACTCTTCCTCGTTCTCATTAGAGAGGATAACATCAAGTACAACCTGCTGCACCTCTTAGCAATTCTTAGCAATTAAACTCTAGAAGTTATTAATCGCCTGTGCTTGTTTCTGAGTGTGTTATTTACGTATGACCTACAGGGGGAGCCGTTTTAATCCCGTACTGGACATGCTGGCTTCCTTCAAGAAGGGTAACATCGGTGGTGTCAAAGTTCACGTCGACAGATTGCAGGTGGGCTTTGAGTAGCCGAAACGATTCCTTCCTACGTTCAGTGTGTGTGTTTGCTGAGTCCACGCTCACTGTCTTAAATACTCAACGTCCGATTATACAGCAGCTTTAGAAATATATAAGCCCAAAGCCCAAACTGAGCAATCCTAGGGTGAATACAATGAATACAATAAATACAATGATTTATTCTGTATAATTATTTATGCAATATTCAGTATATTACAACAGTGTGTGTATGTGTGTAATATTATAAGATTTTTTCATATTATTATTATTATAAAGCAGATTATGCAATAAAATCACATAAGTGTGTGTATATATAAAATGAAATTATAAATACATTCATTCATGTAGGCTGTGGTAGCCTAGCAGTTAAGGTACTGGACTTAGGACCAGAAGGTCCAGGGTTCAGATCCCACCTCTGCCAAGCTGCCACAGTTGGGTTCTTTAGCAAGACCCTTAACTCACAACTGCTTGAATTCTAAGACGATATGAATAGCATATATAGTAAATTAACTCTATAATAATATATAGAATATAATAGGTTAAATAGGAATACGTGCATGTAAAAACATAATTAAGTTAAGAAAATATATCTAAAATATATTTATTAAAGCATATTGTATTATATTATAGAACTATATCGTAATATACTGAATGAAATAAAATACAGAGTATAAAAATAAAGAAATATTATAAGATAATACATATAATAAAAAATATATAACAATCTTGTATAATATAATTATATACTAATAAATGATGAAACAACCCCTAGTCCCAATAGCTCAATTTCAATCTTTTTTCTTTCCGAATTGCATAGTCTGAAGGTTTTATTCTGCTGTTTGTATGACAAAAATAGCACAGACTTTATTCCTCTTTGTGTGCGTGTGTGCGTGCGTGCGTGTGTGCGTGCATGTGTTACAGACTCTGATCTCCGGTGCCGTGGTGGAGCAGTTGGATTTTCTGAGAGTAAACGAGGCACAGTAAGATCTGATCTATTTCATTTATTTATAGTTTAATCATAATAAAAGAACAAATAGTAGAGCATTAAGTAGCGAGATCTTTCTTCCAGCCCGTTTGTTTCAGTACCATCCAATAACGAGACTGTAATAAAATGCTTTAGTTTATGATGTTAAATTAAATAATAAATCACACAGAACGAGGCAGCACTCTGACCCAGGTTCAAATCCCGGCGGTTTCTTCCAGCTGATGTTTCGTCCCACTCTGCAGGATTCCTGAGTTTAAGAGCTTCGAGGAGCTGGAGTTACCCAAACACTCGAAGGTGAAGCGCCAAACGAGCACACCCAACGCCTCCGACCTGGAGCAGCAGCCCGAGATTGACATTGATGAGTGGAAGAACAAACCTACAAACGAGATCCTGCAGAAGTTCAACGTGAGTGTGTTAGAGTGATGATTAAAGCGCAAACACACACACACACACACTTCCTCATTTCGTCTCTAACGCTGTTTGTTTTCCATCAGGACTGTGATTGTTTAGCTAGCCAGGCTCAGCTCGCTAGCATCCTCCTTAAGAAAGAAGGACCCGACTTCTTCAACAGAGATGGTACATATATACACACACACACACACACACACACACACACACACACACACACACACACACACACACACCAAAAAAAAATACCAGCTTTTCTTTGACATCTGGCTTAGTTCCATCATTCTTCTACTTCCAAATATCCAAAAATCCAACTTATTATTATTATTATTATTATTATTGTTGTTGTTGCTGTTGTTGTTGTTGCTGTTTTTGTTGTCATTATAACCATTATTGTTTGATTGTTTCATTATTTAAACACAATACTTTCATGACAATCATGAATAAATATTATTTAATGTGAATGTCTGAATAATTTTTTATTATTATTCTACTATGAATGTTAAGATTTTTTTTTTAATACGTTATGTTAATACATTATTATTATTATTATTATTATCATGATGTGATTGCTTATATGGTTCTACTTCTACTATGAATAATATTCTTATTTTCTCTTGTGTTCAATCTTTCTCTTTTGTTGCTGGGTATCTGCAGAGAGTCTGAGGGAAGATTTGGAGAGGATTTACAGGAGAGCAGGAAGCAGGAAGCTCTGGTCAGGTTTACATTTAAACATCACTGTTCATCTTCTCATACTAACAAACATTTGTATTGGATCTTAATTCCATCGTTATTGTTCATCATCGTGATCTCAGTCTCAGTTCTGCAGCCCACACACTCTTCTCTTTAATAGGTCACCTGCTCAGGGGCAATTTATCTGATGATTCTCAGAGTTTAACAAAAAAATCATTCCGTTATGTAAGTTCGGTTGATATATTTCTAAATATTATACCATAACCATAAATAACATATACCCCCAAACTCCCGCTATCTGATTACCCACTATAGAAAAAAATGGCATATTTTAATTCTAACGTCTCAAAGCCTGGATCATGTATAAGAATTAAAATCAATTAACTGAATCACACATTTAGTTAGAATAGTTTATATACATAGATACTAAATAGAAAAAAATAAACCGAGAATATAATAAATTAATTTTAGAATATAATATCAAATAAATCAGAGAATATACTGGAGTATGACAGTATGAGTAAGAGTATGACACAAATTGGAGACTATAATAGATACTATAATGAAGAAAAATAACAAATAAAATAGTGACGATAATAAATAATATAATTAAACTAGAGAACATGAGAGCAAAAGAGAAAATGGAAAATAATAAAATGAGAATATAACGAGAATATAATAAATAATGTAATTAAAGTAGAGAAAATAAGAAAGAAAATAATGAATAAAATGGACAAAGTAACAAATGATATAGAGAATATAATAAATAAAATAGAAAATATGTTTCAGAAAATAGAAGAAATTAAGAGGTTATGATATCAGTAACAACATAAAAAACAAAGCAGAGAATATAACAAATAAAATATAGAATATAATAAATATGATGGAGTGTAACAAAAAATGAAATAAAAAAACAGAGAATATGAAAAATTGACAGTATAATACATAATATAATAATTAGAAAATCTAAGAGTTAGATAAGAAAAATAACAAATGTCGAATAAAATGGATAACGTAACCATTACATAGAAAATATAGTAAATAAAATTTAAAATATATTTAACAAAATAGAAGAAAATAAAAAGATAATGAATAAAATGGACGAAGTAACAAATATAGAGAATTTAATAAATAAAATAGAAAATATGTTTTAGAAAATAGAAGAAAATAAGAGATTATGCTATCAGTAACAAAATAAAGAAGGTAAAAAAAACAAAACAAAGAGAATATTCCAAATAAAATAGAGAAAATAACAAATATAATGGAGAAAGTAACAAATCAAATTAATAACACCGAACAATGAACAATATAGAATATAATAAATTCAGTACTACATATAATAAATAAAATATAATAAATAAAAATGGCGAATGTAACAAACAAGATGGAGAAGATAATTTATTAATGACTATAATACTATGGATCATAAAATAGCAAATTTAATAAATAAATACAGTGAAATAGAGAATATAAGCAAACCTCGGGAAAGCTGCTAACAGTTTTGGTGACATGGTTTCCTCAGGCATCAGGAGAAATGGAGGGGAGGGGCGGGGAGGGGAGTTATGAACCTCCGATGTGGTTTGAGTAGAGGTAGGATGACTGAAGCGAGTGCCAGCAGAAAAGCTTGGAGAGAAAGTTATACGTAGTACTGGAGGTTAGGAAGGCAGAGTTTGGGGCCTCTCGGTACTGAGATTGAGAAATTGGGTT
This sequence comes from Parotocinclus haroldoi, assembly GCA_034779995.1. Classification (NCBI taxonomy): domain Eukaryota; kingdom Metazoa; phylum Chordata; class Actinopteri; order Siluriformes; family Loricariidae; genus Parotocinclus; species Parotocinclus haroldoi. The sequence continues at coordinate 17,343 of JAUZST010057390.1, read as the reverse complement.
AGTCCTTTGTGTCTTACGTTTTGTTTCTGTTTATCCGAACCTTCTGACTTTCTGAACATGCTAACTTGACGTAGGATGGCGGTCCGTTGTGCCGCGGCCGCCGGCCAGAAGTTTGCCAGTTCTATAGCTCCCCATATAACGACACTGTTGGTCCATGGTAAACAGGTAAAGCAGCTGCTGGAGCTTCGCTGCTTCTGCATGTCTGATGTTCGTGTGTCATGAACCTAGTCCCAGTCGAACATGAACCCAGTCCGTCATTAACCGAGCACGCTTCATCCGTCCCATAATGAAAGTCTTTTTGTGACACATGGTCTTTCTCTTGCCTCCTCCTGGTCTGTGTGGAACAGAGTGAAAACGTTTACTAATCCAGATACAGAACTGTGAGAGAGCTGTGTTTACATCTCACGTAGTCGTTTATTATTTATTAAGAAAAGGCATTTAAAACCATTATAACATGTTCACGAGCTACACGTAAAGACCATGGTGTATAAATGTGGGGTAATATCAATAATAACGAGTGGATAATAAAGCAAGATTGTTCAGGATTCTATACAAATGCACTGTAATAGACTTTAAAGAAGCTAAAGGTAAGGAGGAGAAACATTTAAGGAAAGAAAGGAAGAGTATGATGAAAGTGTGTACAGTAAAGACTCATTATTAGGAAAAAGAGGACAAAGATGATGAAAATAAGAACAGGACTAATACTGGGGACAAAGAAATGCGGGGTAAAAACAAACAATGGAATAAGGAGTAATAAAAAGTGCTAAAAGAAGGAAAAAATAAGTAAAGATGGAAATAACTGAAATAAAGACATGATGGAAAAGAAGGAAAGAAAGTAAGATGGAAGAAGGAAAGGAGAAAAAGAAGAAAAGTTTGTTAGAATTTAAGAAACTGAGGAGTTAAAGAGAAAAAAATAAAGTAAGAAGGATATTGAGAAAAACAAAGGAAAGAAAAATTGAAAGGTGTTTAAAAAAAACAGGGTTTTTTGTTGTCTTTTGTAATCCTTTGCACTGCACTGTTTGGGATAAAAAAAAGTGCTGTTAGTTTATAGTTTTTGAAAGGTGTTTTTTTCCCGTAGTTTATTATTTGCATTTCATTGTGTTCATTACATTTTTTAAGATCAGTTTTATAAATAACAGTTATAATAATACTATATGATGATGGTGATAATAATAATAATAATAATTATTATTATTATTATTATTATTATTATTATTATAACTAACAAAAATAAATCAAAGGAATACTTCCAAACAAACAAGAAATGGCTCACAGCGCCCTCTACTGCTGATATTAACTCTGTGACAACCGGCCCTGGTCTCCCCTAATAAATAACACTAAAAATAAGCTCAGGTTGTTTAGGGTTTTAGGAAAACGTTTCAGAAAACAGAGAGTTAAGAGAGATTTATTAAATTTTATTTCATAAAGCTTGATCAATAACGTTCTGCGCTCTCTCTCTCTCTCTCTCTCTCTCTCTCTCTCTCTCTCTCTCTCTCTCTCTCTCTTTCCTGCTCCACTTTCTGTTTGATACCATGATCAATAGCTGTTCATATCTGCTGGAACCAAGGCATGCTGCATACATTAGTGAACATTAAAATACTGATTCCTTATCAGAAAGTAAGATCTGATTCGCTTTGTCATTCAGCTCTGTTCCTGCCTGTCTAGGTGAGATGGATCCTCCATCCTTTCTGTTGAGCTGTTCCATCTGAGAGCTAGCTAGAGCTACAAAATAGAACGTATCTGAGCCGTACGTGTCAATGTAACGTCCAAATGAAGGTCCGGACCCAGGATTCCCCAGCAGGAAATGATTCAGAAGATCACACTCAATCCACCAGGCCGTATTTTTCCCAAATAAATGGTGCAAACGTACTCTGGCGGTACTTATAGGTGGCTTGGCTTGGTGAGCAAATCAATAATCGGATCCAGCAGAGGCTTAACAGCAAGACGCTCAACTCCCACTCTGTTTAATTGATTCTGGTTAAAATTTAGAGGTATATACCGCTTTATGACCATGTTACGCTCTGTAAAGCAGGTCAGCGAGCCAAATGAATGCTGTATGGCTGTTACCGTAGTTACATAACCTTTTTAGGCTGTAATTTAAATATAATATATATTTTTTTTTTTTTACGAGAAAATGACTAATACTTTTGTTTGATGGAAGCCAAAATGCACTGACAGACAGAATCAAGAACAACATAACATAAGGTCAGCCAGATTATATATAATATATTATTTTATTTTAACTTTAGAGGTTGAACTGAATTTGAAGTGATATTGAATAGAGACAGACAGGATCAGGGAGCCCAAATAAACAGCTACACTTATGAAACAAGCCCCAAAAACTAAACCTGCTATTAGTGTTTTTGTACTGGAGTTCGGTCTCGAGACCAACAAACAATCTCGGTCTTGACCTCATCTCAGTCTTGGAGGGGAAAGAGGACTCGGAAATTGTTGAGACCAGTTGAGTCCAATGAGTCTGTCTCAGGTACCGTCAATTATAAACAGAACTTTATTTATTTCATTAATAAATATGAACAATCTGAACAAACAGAATAAATCAGGCAATAAAGGAAATACAGGAAATGCAGACCTAAATAAAATCTGGACTCTAATTGGCTAACGGTCACCTTCATGATCCAATCAATAAACACGATTTATTTAAAATCTGCAATCTAACTTTAAGATTGTAAATGCATTATTAACCGTTCGCCTTAATTTGCCGTGTCTGATAGAGTTCTACTTTTGTCGACCTCCTTGTTGAAGCGAGCAGTCGTTAATCGGGGGGTTGTTTAACAGTTGCTCGACTCTAGACTCTTCTCTCTTTTGGCTCCTAAGTGGTGAAATGAACTTCCCCTCAATTTTCGAACAGCTGAGTCTCTGGCTATTTTCAAACGCCGTTTGAAGACCCATTTATTACCTCAACGAAACCTCCCACTCTTATCTTTCTTTCTCTTAAAAAATATTCCTGATTATTAAGAATGGATTATGTTATTGATGTCTTAAAGCACTTTTGTAAGTCACTCTGGATAAGGGCATCTGCTAAATACTGTAAATGTTTAACGGCGTTTAGCGTTTAAAAAAAATGAAGAATAACATAATCAGATCAAAGGCCTTTTCACACCGAGTCTGATTTTTACAGAAGCAGAAAACACTTAAGTTTTAAAAAGAACATCCGTATATAAACACCGTCTTTCACACCGAGACTGACTGTGATGCTGCGTACAATTTTTGACCGGTTTTAATTTTTGTATTAAAATCAGTGACCAATCAGAGCTCGGTTGCTGGGCAGAGCAGTCCATCACGAACTTCTATAACAAGCAACAGGCTGATCCTACAAACATGGATATTAAAGAAAATCTGTGGTGTTATAAAGCTAAAAAGTTGGAGAATGATGGTGATAAGGCTCGCAGTGACTGAACAAAAACGTTTTGCCTTTATATAAGAGCATTCTAGTCACTTCATGATCATAAAAACGCTGTAACAAGTTTCCTGTACTCATCAAAAGGAAAATTAAAGACAGAAAAGCAGACAAGGAGTTATAGGAGTGTTTAGACAAAAAAAAAATAGCACACTTAGTGTGAAGGTCCCACGGGGTAAAAAATTGCCACTTTTTTCAGCGTGACAGAGTCGTATTTGGTGTGATAAGGCCTTAACTCCATTTATGGTCCTGTATGGTGCGTGTGTGCGTGTGTGTTAACACTGTGGGGTTGTTTGTGTTCACCAGGTCCGTCGTGCGCCTTGCTGCCAGTCTCTTAACTAAGCTAGTGGACAGCCTTGCTCCCAGTATTACTAGCATTTTAGTTCATGGCAAGCAGGTAAGTGGGTCCGAAGGCCACCAGGTCGACGGTTCAACAGATGAGATCAGTAGAAAATGAAAATAAGGACGAAAGATTTTAACCTGAGATGTTTTAATGTTCACTGATCACCTGCATGTTTTTCGACGAGCATTGTTTCACTGCTTATTCACTCCGATTCATCCCTAACGTCGGTTCAACTACAACCCTAAACGTTAGGGGTGGAACGATACCATTAGTTGTGAGTGGTGCGATACCTACACTGCAACAGCCTTGTTTGTGGCCAGCCAATGGTGACATGAATAAAACATTTCGAGTTGGTTTGCTTTGCTTCTGCGATGGCGTTCTCTCCTCTGAAAAAGCTTCCCCAGCAGATTTTGGTACCTGACTGTGGGGCTGAGTGCTTATGTTGGACAATAAGCCCTGGCATGCTCACGGTTGCCATCCAACGAAGCCGTGTCAGTGTAGCCAGGCACTTATCCCTCTTTACAAACGGCTGTTCTGTTTTAGCTCACTCTTTAGGCTTTAAGGTAATTTTTCTGTGCACTTCGGAGTCATAAGACATGATTGGCTTTGTCGGCACGTCCGGAGTATGCTCATGACTACACATGGGCACTGGACCCTTGCCCCCCTGCCCATATAAAGCAGTATTATTCAATTATAATCGTATGCACAAACTATTTAGGCTGATCAAAAAATGTTATTCCTTTTTGACACTTGGTCCTTCCAAAATGTTCTTCCTAAAACATTCAGGGAGTTTTTCCTTTCCTGCCTTATGGTTGCTCAGTGTGGGCTTAGAGAAAAGATAACGCTGATTTGAGACGATGCTCATTATAAAAAGCACTATAGTAATAAATCTGGCTTTGACCACGTGTTTGCGTGTGGGCGTGTGCGCGTGCGCGTGCGCCCTGTAAATGGCTGGAATTATGACTAATTGTTTGCGTCCATTAACCCCCAAACACCCGAGTGACCCTAAACTGGGTTAAACGGCTATGGAGAGTGAATAAACTGATTAAAAATGTCTCACAACTCTAGTTATTGATACAGCATATAAAAGATTGTGGCACCGATATATCGTTCCACCCCTACACCATGCTTGGTGCACGCCGCTAATTGGGTAGTGTTTCTACGCCCTCGGATGTTCTGTGCTTCCTTTATCCCGACTCTTACCGTTTCTCAGATTAATTACGTTGGATTGAATGCAGGACGGCTTTTCCCTCCGAGTGATTCATTACATGGAATCAGAACAAAATCTGCATATAGATTGTATTTCAGGACCTGCTTTAACGCTTTAATGGAGAGAAACAGAGTTCAGTGAGGAAAGTGGGTCAGGCTGCGTGTCGTCGCCTCACGCTTTCCCTGATATTCGTTTGTAGAGAAATAAGAGAGCGAGACTTCCCATTTTGCGTCTGCCAGTATACCTTCTGTCTGTTCAGATAAATTGCTGGTCGTGAAGCTGAAACATTAATTTGGCACAATAAATGTTTCCAAAAAGTTTGAGACCATATTTTTTCAGTTCACTCTCATTTTTATAAAACAAAGGAAGCACAGGTGCATCTGTGAGAGCGTTTTTTTTTTTCTTTTTTACATTTGATCACATTTACACCCTTCGGGCACCACCCTGACCTGTTCTGGAACCCTTCCCAGGTGACTCTGGGACTTTTTGGGCACGAGGAGGAGGTGATCTCGAACCCTCTGTCTCCTGCCGTGATCAAAGACATCATTTACAGGAAGTGCAGCCCGCACGGAGAGCGTGAAGCAGTGCTGCAGCAGGAACTGGTCATCCATATCGGCTGGATCATCTCCAACAACCCCGAGCTCTTCAGCGGCATGCTCAAGATCCGCATCGGGTACGGCGCACAGGACATGGCACGGGCTTCCCCGGGTACGGCAGGGAGTACGGAGACTCACGAAACGCTGGTTTCGTTTCAGGTGGATCGTCCAGGCTATGAAGAACGAGCTGAAGATCCGTGCAGGAGACATGCAGCCTCAGGACATCTATCAGATGTCTCCCAGCGACGTCAAACAGCTGCTGCTGGACGTCCTGCAGCCTCAGCAGACGGGCAGGTAAACAATAACCCTGCTCCATCCCAAACTACACACACACACTACGCCCGGAACAGGCACAGGTGTGGCACGACACAGAAACAGGCATCTGCAACTGTTACTGTTTATTGCTTATTGCACTGGCTCAATATTTATGCACCAGAGGAGGAGCTAGAGACATGTTAAATTGCGTCTTACCAAATACGTTTTCCATAAACAGTTCTGCAGCGCAAAATAAATTAAGTAATACTCGGTTTCATCTTCTACCTCACTGAGATCGCGAACTTCACTACTGATTAATTAGCCTATTAATTAATATCCCCTAATTAGTTTTGATTAGTAACAGATGGCCAGTTAAATATTTGTTCTCGTTTCTCCTGAGGTCGTGGCTGAACCGACGTCAGATCGACGGCTCCCTGAATCGCACCCCTCTCGGCTTCTACGATCGCGTTTGGCAGATTCTGGAAAGAACCAGTAATGGCATCGTGGTGGCCGGCCGGCACCTCCCTCAGGTGAGTAAATCCTAACTCTTATTCTCATTTCTTCTTTTGTTCAAAGAGTTTCTTAAAGTTTATATCGCGACCTGCTCGTCAGCAACCCACCCTGTCTGACATGACCATGTATGAGATGAACTTCTCCCTGCTGGTGGAAGAAACCCTGAAGAACATCGTGCTGCCCGAATACAGGCAGATCATCGTGGAGGTGAGCGACAAGTGACTTTTATTTTGCTTTCCATTTAAGAAATGTGTATGCAGGTTATCGAGAGCCATCAAGAAGAACTGAGGTGGAGTGACAAGTCTGATATAACATTATTAACAATAAAGAGGTGATGAATTAAATAATGGCTAAAGTGTTTTATCGATAAACTTCTGGAAGATTTCATAATGCACGTCAAGTCAGATGTATTTCTGTGGTTTTTGTTTTTTTGTTTTTTTTTTGTTTTTAATTCGGAGCATTGCCTCAAAGTAGCTTTATAATTTCAGATTGTTTTCTAATATCAATGGCCAATCCCAAACTGAGCAAGCATAGAGCAACAGAGGCAAGGAAAATTTCCCTATAGGTTGTAAGAAATAAATCTTTGGCGGGGGGGGAGGGTCTGATACTTTGATAAATATCAGCATCTTTTACTTCACAATTGAAATTTTTCATTTAGTCTCTTACTCTGTGACGTTAGAAAAGGTTTAAAGATAAACGTAATTCATAACATGGATAGTCCAAAGATTACCGAATAACCAAATGACTAAATATTATTAAAAGCTTTTTTTTTTGGTAGCTGCTCATGGTTGTTTCCTTGGTGCTGGAGAGAAATCCAGAGCTGGAGTTCCAGGAGAAGGTGGATCTGGATCAACTGGTTAAAGAAGCCTTCGACGACTTCCAGAAAGATCGTGGTCGAGCTGATGCGGTGCAAAGTCAGGTGAGTGCATTGACCTTCATCATCATCATCATCATCATCATCATCATAGTGAGCAGTTTCAATTACGTTTACATGAAAAACGGGACTTGTAGTGCATAAGAGCGTTTTCCTCCCTGGTTGCTTGTTATTACTAACCTTCTAAGGACTTGTGGTGACTTATTTGTAAGGCATAATACTTAGTTACAAGGCCACACACACACACACACACACACACATTTGGACACTGATTCCTAAAGCACGTCTTCGGAATGTGGTACTAAACCAGAGTGCCCAGACAAATGTGAGGAGAACATGCAAATTCCACACAGGCAGCAGCTCGGATCATCGACTGGGGAACTCTGGAGCTGTGAGGTGGCAGTGCCAGTGTTCCACCCTGTGTTTATTAGTGTAATAACGATACTAGCTGGATTCGATAAGAAATTCCAGCACTTCAAGTACAGAGCCTGACCTGAAAAGTTAAAGCGTGATAAAACAAACAGTTTCTTTCTTTCTTTTTTAAATATTTTTTTTTTACAGAGTGAGATGGAGGCATTCTATAACACCCCTCCGCTGGGTAAGATGGGAACGTCCAGCTACCTGACTAAATCTGTGATGATCCAGCTGCTGCAGGGTGAAGTGAAGCCCAGCAAGGATGACCCCTGCTCCGTCAGCTGAACCTCTGCCTGGCCCTCTTTCTTTTTTCCCCTTTTCTTTGCATCTTCCCTATTCAGCTTCTCTCCCACGCCACCTTTCCTCGTCCTACTTTGGTGAATGTTTTTAAGCCAGGCTTTTACGTCTCTGTTTTTAAACCCACTCTCCTCCGCTCATCTCCGTCCACCCTTTTATTGATTTGGTCATCTCTTGTCGCGCTGTATGACCTTTTTAGGGCGAGCACCAGCATTCTTTTGTCTGTTTTTCCTCTTTTTAGGTTTCAGTCCTACGAAAATTCACTTAAGTTATTTACTAATTGTGTTGGATCCCTGTCCTAAATCCAGCCACAAGCCACTGCGTCGTTAGAAGTAAAACTTAATGGGATGATCCTAAAGGATGAGGGCTGAATTTTAAAGTGATGCTGTGATTACAAGAAATACATTTTTAGTTCTACGCACTGACGTATGTCCAAAATTTTACTGTTCATGAATTTCGAAGCATGTCGACTGTCCTGCATGTTGTTAAATGAAAACTGAGGAATTGTTTTTTTTTTTTATTTTTTTTTTTTTAGCACGTTTTAAAAGTTGTGTTTCTTAATTATTGGTTCGTTAATAAACAACACATGACGTAATTGTAATAATATTATGTGACTACTTCTAATGTAAGTTACATAATCGTCATTATGATGTAACTATGATTAACTGATGGAATTGACTTGAGTCTGTTTAGCGCTAAACTTAAATCGTAAAATTAAGGCTCTGTGGTGGCACAGCGGTTTGATAATCTAGTCCTATGTCGCTGAGATCTGTGGTCGAGATCTCTCGGGTGGTTCTGTGCACGTCTGAGGGAGGAAGGTCAGACAGGGATCATCTCCCTGCACCTGCAAAGCTAGTGGAAATATATGTTAAGCTCAGTTTGGTTCTCCAGGTGGATTTTGTAGAACCAGAAAAAGCAGAATATACCAGAATTGCAAAGTTCCTAAGAAATAATAATAATCAGTGTGCTAGTATTCATTTTTATGGTTTATTAGAGTTTTCCGATGCTGAAATTATGTTTTAATTGTGTTAAAAGAAATTTTAGCCTGTCACTGCAGTAAGTAAACGTGGAGAATTAAACCATTAATTAAACCGATGTACTGTGATGTATTCTGTATCTGATACTGAGCACCTGGGTTTTATTAAGCAAAAAAATAACAAAACTTCACTATAAGCACTAAGACATCCATAAAACTGTTTGTGAAATCTAAAAAAATTACAAATTTTAAAAACTTAAGATCTCAAATATTATTCTGATACACATTCTGAGTTCTTGTTTAACCTTATTATATACCCTTATAGTTTGTTCAACTCCAACCAAACATTTAAATAGAAGAAAAAGAGCTGAGAAATCTAAAATGGCTACGTATTTATAGGCTGTTCTGGATTTATCTAAATACAGTGTTACTTAAAATGTCTGAAAATTCCGATTCTAATGACAAGAAACTAGTGTTATAACACATAATGATCGCTAGATGGCGCTTCTTGCTTTAAACAAATACGCTGGTTATAGTGATTGATTATGCAACGCAAATTCTTTCGATCATCATCATGATGTTAATTAATGGTTAAAATGTTTCCAGTCATACATGATTAACACATTATAAATTAGAGAGTGCACTGAGTGGTACTGAAGGAGTAAGTGGTTTATATAGCAGTACTAAATAAAGTTCTTACATAGTGCAATTTTGTGGAGATTTAAAGAGAAAAAGATAGAAATTCGAACTGTTTATGTAACACCTTTTCAGCTTATCGCAGACAATCTTACATTTGTTAAAATGCAGCAATGAAAAACAACTTAAAGGGGTACTGGTTTCAATGTACATGCCCATCTGTACCCCAGAATCATGCCCCATAGCCCTCCAGTCTCTTTTTATTGACCTGACATGTTACTTGGTGTTGCTACCTAAACCCAATTAAGTTGTCAGGTTTTTTTCTCGCCCATAAACCGGAACCAGTCCAGATTTACGTCTGAGCGCGGAATCGACTCGGGTACAAATCAGTCCGTTCCCTGAGAGGGCTATAAAGGGGGCTAATATTTTGTCTCGTAAAAGTTAACAATGCTTTAAAAGTGCAAGCCTGGCAGCACCTGAGCGTCACATAACGACCGCTCTGTCTGCGCACGTGCAGTAGGCCTACAAGCTCATCCTGTCTATGTACGATTAGTCAGATACATGCACAGCTCAGTATGTTGCTGATGTTATTTGAAATGTTTAAAGGATAGCCTACGTCACGTAATGTTTGGGAAGCTGAAACTACGAAACTAAAGCTGTGTCCAAATACTTCTGATAATATGGTGTATTTCGATACCGTTGACTCTTCTGCATGGGGTCACTGAAGTTTACAAACATGAATTAGCAGGCAGTGGTAAGAGCTATTGCCTCAGCTATTGGTTCCTGGGTGTGTAGTGTTTGCATGTTCTCCCTTCATTTGGGTAGGTTTGCTTCCACGTTAACACAAAGGGTCAGGTGCCCTGCCATGGGCTGGCTAGACATCAAGATGGAGCATCGATTTTTAAAAACAAAAAAATCTTTTTTATTTTTCCCCAGTTTACAGCAGGTTAGTGTGATTTGCAGATGTTTGTGTTACTTGTTCATATCCCGTGTGAGAATACATTCATTCATTATCTTCTGCTTAATCCAAATGAGGTCGTGGGCCAGCCGGTGCCCACCCGGCAACTCTGGGTGCAAGGGCAGGAACAACCCTAGACAGAGTGCCAATCCGTTGTAGGGTACACACAGTCACCCACTTAGATCACTTTAGAAACCCCAGTTAACCTAACATGCATGTCTTTGGACTGTGGGAGGAAACTGAAGTACCCTGAGTAAACCCACGCACAGAGAGGACCCAGGCCGCTCCACCCTGGGAGTGAACCCGGGACCTTGCTGTGAGGCAGCGGTGCTAGCAACCGAGCAGCCCTGAGAATATTAACCCCATAAATATATCTAATGTTCCCTGAATAAAGTCTCGGCTCTCCTTCTTTATTGCTGTGTTCTGTTGTTTTTAACAAACACTGCCTACTAGTATAAAAGCTAAATATGGCAATAAGTCTCACATTTTTACTATCCATTTACACCACTTTTACGTTTTAAGACTTTCCGGGACCTCCAGTGAATCGTCTATGAAGCATCTGGAACTTTAATAGAAAATCTATTAATGTCTGCTTTTCTTTTGCAGTTTCTTTAGATGCATCCGGTTCAGATTGGAATCCAGGTCAGAATCTCTATACTCTCTTGACAATGTGATTGGATGTGTTTGGATTTATCGGTAATACTTTGTCTCCATCTGCTGGAATAGAAGAAATCCGCCATAGCTTCCCGTTAAAACCATTACAGTTCATATAATAGTCTGTACAGCACGAAGCTTTTATTTCAAGAGATGTATTACTAATGCCACTCAACTAACCACCACTAGGGGGAGCTAAGGGAAACATGGAACACCTTTAGATGGCTGCTATAAAACACCACGTTAAAATGTTTAACGTTTTAAATTGTCCTTGCTTCGAAGCGAGTAACTATACACTGAAGTGAGATCAGTAAGGTCTGGAACATATCGTGTGATTATTAGTAACGTAAGCAAATTTGCATGCCTTTACGGTGAGTATAAGTGTAGTAGAGTACATTTGCATTACATCTCCATTCATGTCATTTAGCAGACGCCCTTATCCAGAGCAACTTAGAAGTCTTGAAGTCTTGCATTCAAGCATTGGTGGGTTATGGGCCTTGCTCAGGGACTGGCAGCTTGGCAGAGGTGGGAGTTGAACCCTGGTCCTTCTGGTCCATAGTCCGGTACCTTAACCACTAGGCCACCACACACCCGAAGCTTGATCGCCCTAATTTGAGTTCGAATCGGAAATCACTCTCTTGATAAGCAAACGTGCTAACCACTAGGCTACAGAGTTAGCTGGTCCAACCATTCATATGGTGAGTATACAGTATACATTTTAGGTCCCCATAATGTATAAGTACAGTACATATGAGGACACCCTGGAAGATAAGTACTGATTGATAGCCTGAGTGTGTGTGAGCATATTTATATGCATATTTATATAGTTATATATAGAGAGAGATTCTGAGTAACTTAAATAAGTTAACTATATATATATATATATATATATAAGTTACTTTAGATGCCCATTAGATCAGTACAAGTTACTTTAAATGCCCATTAGGTCAGTACAAGTTACTTTAGATGCCTATTAGCTCAGTATAAGTTACTTTAGATGCCTATTAGGTCAGTATAAGTTACTTTAGATGCCCATTAGGTCAGTATAAGTTACTTTAGATGCCCATTAGGTCAGTATAAGTTACTTTAGATGCCTATTATGTGAGTAAGTAACTTTTGATAGCCTTTTGTGAGTACAATTCAACAATTATAATTAATATTGAATATGCATATACGTGGATTTTAAGTCTGAGTAACTTTTGATGCCTATAAGGTATGCGAGTATGAGAAAGCTAAAATGAGCACAAATGAAAATGTGAGCCGTCAAAGCAGCAGGAGAACTAAAAACTCTCCAATCTGTAATAGATTAAGTGTTTAATGGAATTTGACGCAGTGCAAACTCGACATGTTTTCAGCACATTAATGTAAAAAAATCCCGAACTACAAATGAACATAAACAGATGTCGTGGTTCTTTGGTTTGGCCAGACTCTTTGCTTTTCCCAGGGACACTAGCACAGGGAATTGTGGGTAATAAATGAATTTGAGAATAGATGAGCTGTGAATGTGGAACTAGACGTCTGTCTCACGCGTCCTCTCCTTATCCAGAAATGTCAGTAGGACTTTAGTGAACGGACGAGGCGTGACGTGTCAGCGCGCAGGAGCTGGACGGCGAGATAAAGCTTTGTGTTATTGTAGCTCGTGTGAGACACAGCTGATATGTTTTCTTTTGCTGCTTGAGTTACTCTTGGACAGGATGAATTGTGATTGGTGTGACTGGATGAAATGAGTAGGATGAAAATTCAGGAAATTTTTCTCATTTAATTTCTCTCGCCATTTCTTTCTTAAAGTCTCCTTCTCTCTGTTCAAATATATACAATGACAAAGGAAGAACAAAACATCTGCTCAGGTACTAATTTACAGTGAGCCAGTTAAATGCCCTCTGTAGCTCCCTTTGGGTATCTTTAAAGTTTTGTATGATGCTCATTTACTTTAATGAATTTTTGATGCCCGTAAGGTGATGATAAGTAAAGTTCAGTGCCTATTTGGTGAATATTATTACATTTCACTGTGCATAAGGTAATTACTACTATTGGACTGTAAATAACTATTGATGCCCAAGAGGTTATTATAAGTACTTTTAATGCCCATAAGACGAGTATAAATAACTATTGATGCCCATGAGGTCAGTATAAGTACTTTTAATGCCCATAAGACGAGTATAAATAACTATTGATGCCCAAGAGGTTATTATAAGTACTTTTAATGCCCATAAGACGAGTATAAATAAGTATTGATGCCTATAAGGTTAGTATAAGTACTTTTAATGCCCATAAGATGAGTATAAATAACTATTGATGCCCATGAGGTCAGTATAAGTACTTTTAATGCCCATAAGACGAGTATGAATAACTATTGATACCCATGAGGTCAGTATAAGTAATTTTAATGCCCATAAGACGTGTATAAATAACTATTGATGCCCATGAGGGTAGTATAAGTACTTTTAATGCCCATAAGACGAGTATAAATAACTATTGATACCCATGAGGTTAGTATAAGTACTTTTAATGCCCATAAGACAAGTATAAATAACTATTGATGCCCATGAGACTAGTATAAGTACTTTTAATGCCCATAAGACGAGTATAAATAACTATTGATGCCCATGAGGGTAGTATAAGTACTTTTAATGACCATAAGATGAGTATGAATAACTATTGATGCCCATGAGGTTAGTATAAGTACTTTTAATGCCCATAAGACGAGTATAAATAAGTATTGATGCCCATGAGGTCAGTATAAGTACTTTTAATGACCATAAGATGAGTATGAATAACTATTGATGCCCATGAGGCTAGTATAAGTAATGAGTAATAGATGACTTATGAGAAATAAGTAACGCTTGATGCCCAAAAATACGTAGAAGTAAAACAACGTATAAATCAATTTAAATTAAATGAAAGAATTATATTTTTTTATGTTCATAAGCTGTGAACACATAACTGCTGATGTTTGTAAGTTGAGGATGTGTATTCTTTCACACCCAAAAGGTGAGTTTAAGTAATGCTTGTTGCCCATAAGGTGAGTATAGACAGTTTTCGATGCCCATCTAATGACCCTGTGCCTAATCTGCAGTGGTGTAAACAAATTGGTGCATAGCAGTCTGGGTAGTGTAGCATTAATCCAATATAAGAATATAATAATAAAGCAGTTCAGTATCTCAGAAGCGTCCATGTGTTGATTTAGTGAACATTTAAAAATAAGCATATTTGACTGTCTGAACATTCCACTTTAAATTGTTTTGTCATTATAATAATTATTCTGTATAATAAATCATTCTGTTCTCACTCGTCGTGACCCCAATCGCAGCAGTGCTTCCCTTTTTGGTGCGTCACTTCATGCACTGTGTAAATCATTACTTAGTGCTCTTGTCTTTATCTCGGTGGCGTGAGCTACCAGAATAAACAATGAGGCAGTGTCAGGCCGACCCCAAGCTCAGCTCACGGTCCAAGATTTGCTGTGTCAAAATAAAGTTGATAAACTGGTTGACCTTGCTGCGCTAGCATTTTGGGGTTGCAGTTAATGCATGGACCAAGCCTGTAATCCTGGGTGAGTGTGATATCATCGGTGTGGATGCAGCTGCAGATAAGGACAAATAGATGCTGATAAATAAGAAATATTTGATCAAGATTTGATGGCCTTGAGCTTAATGCAAAGATCTTTTTGCCTCCCGTCTGGTGGATAAAGGTAAATTCAGATCTCTATAGGCTGTCAGAGTGTGTAATTAACCATGAGCATGATGTCATTGGTGTGTAGATGGATCTGCAGATAAGCCTGCTCTTTTGTTGGGAGCAGTGTTGTGTTTATTGTGTGCTGTCGTTCCTCATCAGTTTGTTTAGCGAGTTTCATGTGTACTAGAGCTCCTTGCTTTCCTAAAGCGGGACTAATTACATCACACTTTTCAGAAGGTTCTTATTTCTGCAGGACAACGTTGAATTTGTATCCATCAAATAACACTTTTCTATATTTGCAGGGGAAAGTTTTAACATGAGATGTTTACATTTCAATACACCATTAATGATTGGGATAGTTAAGTTACAACACCCTAAAAACAGTGGATGAACTTAAAATTGGTTTAATTTTAATTTGTTTCCCCCCCTGATGTTTTCCAAAATTCATGTACAAATATTTGCCATGTCTAATTTTGAGTTCTGCAGAGTTTTCATTTACATTTTGTAATGTTCAACAAAATGTTCAATTTGACTTTTGATAATGGTACCCAAAACTTTATATCATATAAATATATTTAAATAAAGTATAATAGCAGCTTATACATCATGATTTGTTGAGAAATTATGGTATAATATACAGACTTAATATCTACAGATATTAAATAAATAAATAAATACATTAATAATACTAACAATAATAAGGATATTATTAATAATGTAATACTATATTATAATAACATTTATTATGCTATTATTATTACAATACTATTAATAACAAGGATAATATTTATGACATAATAATAATAATAATAATAATAAGAAGAAGAAGAAGAAGAAGAAGAAGAAGAAGAAGAATATAAGGATAATAATAATATCCCTGTCAAAGCTAGATTTTAGCCCCCCAGCTCATACCCCCACTAGAGCACTACAGCATTAGGAAGAAGAAGAAAAAAGACTATGACTTGTAATACTCTGGAATGGAATCAAGGCATTGTGAGTATTTGTGAAGCTGCTGAGATTTTTACATAGAGCTCCACCTCTAGGGCTTAATAGAGAACAATCATAAAAAGAGAAAATATCCATTCTCTTGGTCAAAGTGGGAGAATGCAGACTGGTTAAAGCTCATAGAATGGTCACAGGAACTTATCTCTGAGCAAACTGTAAATCCAGCCTTGAGGCAAATGGGCTTGAGCAGCAGAAAACCACACTGGGTGCCCCCCTGTCAGCTTAGAACAGAACTGAGGCTATAATTTAGACAGGATCACCAAAACTGGATGCTAGAAGATTGGGAAAAAGTCTCCTGGTCTGATGATTCTTGATTTCTGCAGGATGGTCAGAATTTGGTGTAAACAACTAAAAATGAAAGCCTGGATCCATCCCGTTTCCTATCAATGGTGTAACAGTGTTAGATTTTCTTGGCATAGCTGAGTATTGTTTCTGACCTTGTGCACCCCTTTATAAGCACAGTGTACCATTTTCTGATTTCTGCTTCCAGCACTATAACGCTCCATGAAACAAAACTTAAATCATCACAAACTGATTTCTGAACAGGATAATGAGTTTACTGTCACCAGATAAAAAATATAAAATTATAAGGTTTGCTCTCATTGTTGGACTCAGCCAGTGAGGTATGTTCTTTTATGTTTATATTCCATTGTGAGTGTTTGTGTGTGTGTGTTATTGTTAAAGTGTGCTTGTAACTGTGGATCCACTACGTTGTGCATTTCTCTGCCTGACTGCAATTTATAAGCATTTGGTTTCTCACCAAATTTAATTCACTGAGCTTCTCACCAGTGCCAGTGGAGTTTAGCTAATATTATTCTAAGAGAACAAACCAGCAGTTTTAACACCACATCCCAGATTTAAGGATTAAATCAAGCCCTCTGATCTCCATTCCCATCCTGCGGTGAACTATAACACAATAGTCTCCACCCAACCCTTCATTTAGCCAGCGGGATGACATGTTATAATAAGAAGCTTCACATTACGGTTTTCAAACCACAAATAAATTCTGTTTACAGGAAGCAGGAAGCTGTGATCTTCACTCTGACACATTCAGTCCAACTTCTGTTTTCCCATCATGCTTTAATCCCAGGTTAAACAACCCCATCGGCTGGGATTCTGCTTTAAAATGCCTTTTAACGACCTGATTAAAATTGCGACCTGAAGGTAAAGGGGTGGTTTATTGTACCTGAAGAGCGACTGAATGAATGGATTGTACTCCACATCCCATATGGCTTTGTGTTTTGGATTATATCAGGATTGAAAAAGTTTGTACGATCTGATTTATGTAGAGCCGTGTTGTTTGTTCGAGAAAAATGCAGTGTTTCTTATGTTTCATTTGACTTTTATTTTATGACAGACAGTATTTTGTGTTTCTTCTGGTCATTTTCACTTAATTTGTTAATAAACATCCATTCCTGCATTTCAGACCTGCCACACATTCCTAAAAAAAACTGGGATGTTAAAGCATTAATGAAGGTCCATCCTAGATGCCCCCGAGTCCAGAGAAGCCGACTTATGTATG
>JAUZST010057379.1:0-23758 GCA_034779995.1 Parotocinclus haroldoi | reverse complement strand
AATTTCTCCTAGTGGTAACATATAAAGTGTAAATAGAAGCGGTCCTAATACTGATCCCTGTGGGATTCCATACTTTACCGTAATGGTTTCTGAGTATTTATTATTTACACAGACGAATTGAGAGCGATTTGTCAGATATGATTTAAACCAGGACAATGTCAGTCCTTTAACACCTACCATTTCCTCTGTTCTCCATTTACTATAATAATATAATAAATGTGGCCAAAAAACTAAGCAAGCAAAAGCTAAAGTCAGTAGTCTAATGTAGTTTCATATTCTCCATGTCATTATACACTTCATAATGTTGCATTTTCTTATGATAGTATCTTATTTTAATTATTAAATTATCTTTATATATGTTATCTTTT
Organism: Parotocinclus haroldoi; assembly: GCA_034779995.1. Lineage (NCBI taxonomy): Eukaryota > Metazoa > Chordata > Actinopteri > Siluriformes > Loricariidae > Parotocinclus > Parotocinclus haroldoi. The sequence goes on along the minus strand of JAUZST010057379.1, from coordinate 23,390 downwards.
TGTATTTAAATTATGCATATTTAAACTAGTTATTTAAACATATTTAAACTAGTTAGCTTAAGAATTAAGGAAGTTAACTTGAAATTAAATTTTAACTCTATTAAGTGGCAGTTTTTAAGTCTTGTTTTTTTCCTTTCCACTTCCAGCCCTAGGCTTGGTTAATATGTAAAGCTGCTTTGAGACATTGTAAATATCACTATATAAATAAATGTAACTTGACTAGTGATAAAATAGCTCGAAGTGAAACTGCATTAAAGGAAGTTTTAACAGGTACTGTACAAATTCCTTACGGCTGGAATAAAAATCTGGTTTTGTCCGAACCAACTACAGTATACCCAGAGTAGGGATTTAGATATATTTCACATTTTGATGTGGCTTTTGTGAGGCTGTGCTTCAGCTTGAACTCAGCTTTGGTCCACTTTTCCTGGTGAGTGTTGCAGTTCAGATATAACTCCGGAGTAATAATACTCAGGTGGAATAATAATGAAGTGAGTGTTTGGCTGAAACCGTCCTGCTAATGGATTATTAATTTGATTTAGCATTTTATATTTGAAGCTTTATTGTCACCATAATCATATTACGCTCTCATATTACGAAGCTCTGAAAACCCTGATTAATTCAACTAAATGTAAATGAGGAAATGTTAATATTTAAAAGTGCTAGGTCTAAAGGACTGGTTTCAGCACTGGGCCCCTTAAGCATTCAAAGATAAATAGACCACAACAAACCAGATATATAGGAAAACCTCTGATTAAATCCTAATTACTGTACAGGAGTGAAACAGAATATTAAACAAAATGCACAATGTCCAGACATTACCATAGTCACATAACCTTATCAGGTTCCTGTAATGTAAATATAAAGGGTATTTTTTTTACAAAACACTGTGTCCAAACAATATGTAACTGCATCAGAGAGATACCACCGAAAACACAAACGATTGGTGAGTGATTGAAATGACTGATTATTTTATTTGACAGAATCCAAAAATGCTTTAGTAGACAGTATTACAAACAACATGGAAGATCAGCCAGATAAAACAGAGACTTAGTTATAGAGTTATAGTTAGTTATAGAGAGAGAATACACAGGTAGTGCAGGGGCAAACAATGAGTACTACATACAATAGGACAGACACACATAAAAGTCTGTAAATACATCAAGTGAGCTCGAACAGTCTTTAGTCCAAATGTGAGCTAATAAGCTCACCCAGTAAAATAATGAAATTTCAAGTGAATTACAGAAATTATGTTCCTTAAACTCTAACTCACGGCCATGTTTGTAGATCCACAGCATTGACTTGGCTTCTTTAGCTTGACAGAAGAGGTCATACACACTGCACTAGAGAGTGGCAAAGCAATAAGAATATACAACCAGTACATAAACAAGCAATAAATATAGAAATCTATAACAATTATTAAGTAAAATATGGTTATTAGAGTTCAGTACAGTACTGTATACTGTAACATCATACACAGGGCAGTATCATGCAGTGGATTTGCCATTTTGAGTGTGTTAATGGCCTCTGGAGTTAAAAGACAGATTTTTATTTCCTGTTATAATTGCTTATGTCTAAGACCTTGGCAGAAAATGGACTTGGATATTAAATGGTGCATACCTGTCCACAGATTCACAAACATGTCATAGATGAAATATAGATAGCAATAGTTGTTGTTGATTGTCGAGTTAGTGCAAAATCGAAATTTTGATCCCATACATTTCGGCCTGTTGAGATTTGCATTGTATAGGAGCACCAAGGCTTTCATTTCACCTCGTATGATGTCACTTCACTGACGTATCTTCAACCCACTTTGACCTAGGTAAATCTTCTTTAAAGTTTCTCCAACAAAACTGCAACGTAGTTAGCAGTACTGAATATAAAACCCAGTAAAAATGATAAATAGTATTTCAGGGGAACACACACATTCTGGATACACATTCTAGATGCACACATGGTGTGTTTCATTCATTGAAGAGAGGTGCAGTTCTACAGGCCAAAATAAAGAAATAAGAGGATGTCCTTGTTGGCTGAACACAAACGGAGCAAATCAGATTGAAATAATGATACACAGTTAGGGAATTTGGCTCTTAGGGTCTAACTGTCTAGATGTTTGTCTTATATAATTACATGACAATCAGTCTAAGATAATGAATGCTGGATGGCCTACATCTGGCCAAGTACTGCCAAATCTGCTTATTAGAACTCTCACAGCCATGTAAGTATTAAAGATGGCTGACTGCATACACAGCACTTCTGAACACATTTTTCTTAAATGTGGTTGATTACAGCTGGGCCTCTTTTTGGCGTAAAGTACATTAGCTCGTTTTCACAACTGACACCAACCACACCGTGCCAGGAATCATTTCATTGATTTGGCCCACAGTAAGAGGAAAATTCAGGAAATGTTCCAGTAACTTTTATATCTGAAAGTCATAAGTTGTGTGGATCATATGTGATATTATTAAGCACTTTTTTTAGCATTGCTGTCTTTGCTGATTGGTGAGAAAATCTTTTTCAGATTGTCACTGTTGTATGACATGACAAAAAACTAGGTTTGAAAAGGCAAACTTCTCAACCCTGTTAAAGGGAGAGCTTCTGAAACAAACGGGTCGGAATATGAGGGCGTAAAAATGGACTTATTTATTGGAGAAATACTGGGAGTGTGTTGTAACACACTTTGGATTCACAATGAAAGGGAGAACATGGTAAGCATAACAGTACTAATTTGGATGTAGTCTAATAATAATATGTCAGATCTCATACATTCTAATTATATAATGATTCGAATTTGAAAATGGCACTGTGGCATCATTAAAACTGATTAGTACTGAAAGTGTGCTATCCCTGTTATCACATTGTTAGTAGCCTATTCTATCAGGATGCTTACACTTTTCATTTTTCTTTTTTTCCCATAATGTGTCCTCACTACTCTCTTTCTTCCAGACGTTTGCTCTTTACAGGGTGAAAGCCCATTTTGGGGATATGAAATATTATTGGTTACATATACCATTTGATATACACAAAATGGGTTTCCATCAGCGTTCCATCCACTAGTCCTGTCCATATGATTTGTGGGTCTAAGATAGGAGGAGGTGGGAGGTAAGGCTGACCTCTGGGAGATGGAGTTTATATGTGCATCTCTAAGGGATTTATGAGGTGGAAGAGCTCTCTGGATCGAATTGGAGCTTTTGAAAGGATTGGCACATTCTGTCTCACTGCTTCTGTAGGGATGAGACTGCTATTAAGAATGAAAGGTCTTGAATACAAGTATTGAAGTTCAACATCATTTTACTTTCTCCACGTTAACACGGTATGCTCTAGAACTATTATGTGCTTTGGTACAAGTGGATAAAAAGATTATGAAAAAATAAGAGACCAACCTGACCTTTAATAAGCACATTTATATAAAGAACAATAAAACTGGTCTCTGCCATACATAGTCTCTACAAATGCTACTTCTTTTTTTAAAGACTCTTTTTTTTCAAAGCTCAACTCCACAGGTTTACAAAGGGTTAAGGCCAGGGGACTGAAATGACCATAATAAAATCTTGAGTCAGTCCTCGCTCAACCATTTCATGTTAATCCCGAGGTTTTGGATCACTCTTCTGGTGGGATATCCAACCATTAAAGAACTCCACTTAAAACCAGATCGATGAATACGATCTCATATCCTCTACAATACTTAACAGCGTGTTTGTTTGCTTTCTGCACAGCTGTCCCTTTAACACCAAATCTACCTTAACTGTGTTTGTTGTCTAATCTTACAACATACCCGAGGTCCAGTGAAAGTCTCATTAACACCTCCTGAACTCCAGGCTCTCGTTTTAGTGGTCAGTGGAAAGAAAATACCCTTTCCTGGCTCAGCTTTCAAATAATTTGTCGACATGAAGGTGGTGTTTGATTTTAGTTTTGTAGGCTGAATTTTATTTAGTGATCTCAATGCTCTCTAAGCTCACTGTGTGCGGGGGCAAAATACACTTAAAGTACAGCACACAGTAGACAGCAGGGTTTCTAAAAGCTACAGGGGGTAGCATATTTATGTCTTGCGGGCTAGGGAAGGAATGCTACTTAGCAGCTGGTGATTTGAGAACAGTTATAATGTCAATTTTTGTCAGGTTTAAATGTATATAAAAACATAATATTACTTTTTTTGATTTATAACATTATTATCTACAGTTCTGTGTAAAAGTCACTAATAGAAGTTTTGTTTTATCAATGAGGCAATGACCATATAACAATATGTCAGCGATTAGATGCAAACATTTCAATCTTGGATTCATCATTCAATAATAATAATAATAATAATAATAATAATAATAATAATAATAATAATAATCTTTTTTCCACTGATCTTCATTCCAGTCTTTGTGAGCTTTAGCATATCATAGCTTTTTCACTCTGTTCCCCTTCCTTAAAGGGGTTTATTAGCTGCTGCAACAAAGACCATTCCTGATCAAGCTTCTTTGGACTGAAGAAGGGTCAATTTGGTCAAATTGCTCCAGTGTAAAGGGAGATCATGGTAAATATTAACACAGTCGATTATAGAAGTACATGTTTTCTGTTTAAAAAAAATATTGCATATAACATTTCCTCTGTTTTCTGGTTGTACTTCCTTGAGGAGGTGGAGAAATTATTATATATAGTCTAATAGTGGATATCTGATATAATGGTGGTCTAAAAGTTTTGCACAGTAGATCTTGTCTATTTGTTTATTCCCTTGCTTAGCTTGCCTCAGTATTTCTGAAAGTGACGTGTTGTTGTCACAAACCTCATCGACACGTCGTACTTCCATTCGTTCCTATTTTGATACATGCTATTTCACAGACTTCTTTCTTTTACTGGATATACATAGTTTTCATTTAAATGAAACAGATGTATTTACAAACAATGCTGAGACATATAATAATACATTTACACCAGAAGCACCTCAATGCCATCCCTGCATCATTTCCTGAGGTGACAGCTAATAAACGTGCTTTCGTTTTAATGTTTATTTATCCTTCCTTATGAAATGTACTTTATTACCTGCTCAATTTAACCAAATGTACTTATAATTATAAAGCAATCAAATGATATTTTCAAGACGACAGCCTTCCCTTGAGATAACAAAAGACCCTGTACAGTCTCACTGCATGATGACCCATTTAGGTAATATTATAGAAAAAACTAGGATGCTAATGGAGATGTAATTACACTAAATGAGCAGTTAAATCACTTTAAAGGCAAATAATTACAATTCTCTATTTCTCTAGCCATGAAAATGCACCTGTGACATCTAACAACAACAGTACCTTAATGTATCATGTATATGGACTACACATAGCACAGCAGCAACAAAATGCGTGCTGGTTTAGAGGAGAAGACTTCTCAAAGTGGCCAAATCTATCCATCAAACAGTACCTATCTGGGACATTTTGAGCAACCAGATAAATCAATGGACCTTAATATAATTTAAGAATTGTGGGATAATTTGGAACAGCAGGTCAAATTCTGAAAGATGGCTTAAGTATACAGGATCTAAATACGAAGCCACTGGTCGAATGGTTACATACATAAGCTGTTTTTTTATTCTGAGTGTAACCATTACACATGGCTTTTCTTTCTTGTTTAGCCAAACCCCACTATTGAAACTCCAGAGGTAGCATAGCGTATAAAATATATTAATCCTTGAACCCACCGTTTGAACCACTAACCTGGTATAACAAATGGGAAAATAATGGAAGATGTCGTGATGAAATGCCCTTCTCTGCTTTTAGCCCGCATCATTGTGCATAATTTCCCTCTAACTCTTTTCTACTTCCACAGCCAGCTGTCTAATTGCACCCAGCTTCCTTGTTCTATTTATACCCTTCTCCTTCCCTGGTGCTTCGCTGTGTATCTCTAAGTTTCCTGTTAACTTTATGTTAGTGTTTTAACCCTTACACATTGTGTCCTTTCTTCTGTTGAGCCATTACCTGTTCAGCTGTTGTTTTGGCTCAGCATTATCCCGTAGCATATAGAGTTTGTTGTTTTTGAGTGTTTGTCTTGTTTATTGTGCCATGTCTTTCCCTAATGATGTTAGTCCCCTTGCCTTATTCCCTGTGTAAATTGAAGTTCCAGTTGTTTGCCTTTGCCACACTTGTTACTTCCAGTTGCCTTTGTTGCTTATTCCTGGTACATCCTCATACTATACGCATCTACAGTACTGTGCAAAAGTCATAAGCCACCATTAGATTTGTTGTTTTATCAAATATATAGCATATTGTCACCGGCTGGATCCAAACATTTCAAGCGCAGATTTGTTTCAAACTAGGCTCTTCATTCCAATGTTTGGAGCTTTTGCATATCTTAGACTTTTCATCAATGATTTTTTGGTTGCTACCCTTTATAAAAATACCATTCCCGAGCAAGCTTGTTTAGGCTGTAGCATCCCGGTTTGACTTGGCATCTCGGTGAAGCTGCCAGTTGCCGTGAAGCTGCCAGTTGCTCAACTATAAAGAAGTAAAAACATTAAAGACTGTAGCTTATAGAAGTTTCTTTCTTCTTTTTTCAGTTTTGTAATCCTGTCTGGTATTTTCTGGTTGTATTCTAATGGCTAAAAAGTTAGTATAGCGTAGTATTCCTCCTCCACATCCATCTCCTTTGCCTTGACATACTGTGACTGATACGAGTGGTGTCTTAACTAAGTGCACATGCTTGTGGATGCGTATGTCATATATGAAACCTTTGGGCAGGGCCAATCAGAAAGTCCCCTGCATCAATATAACACACTGACCTCACTGAACATGGGGGTGTTTTGAATATAAATGAGCCAGGAAGGGATTTTCTTTTAAGTAGTAACAGAAACAGGCTCCCACTGGCTGAATATACCTTTTCCGGGTTGTTTTCTGGAAAAGAGGTACAGTGTACTTCAGTGGTTTGATTGTACCAGCTAAATAGAATATAGAGCATTTATTGGCATGATTGTAGCATTTTTACTGGATGATGCCTTTCATGTGAACCAATAGCACTGGTCTAAACTAACTGGTCTAAAACCAGCCTTCAGCTTTCATGCCTATGATGGCTTATTAACTCTGTAAGTGAAGCAAGCGGGGAGTTTAGATGTCAGTACTGGATCAATATCAGTTACCAGCCTTCACTTCTGAAGGGATACCTGCAGCCTATAATTGGTGCAGTATGTGATTTGCCAGTGTCATTTGTCACCTCCATATTAGCAGTGATGGAGCCTTATTGATTTCTTCACAACCTGTCTGGCCCTAAAGCATCAGTTGTCCAAGAAGACAGTCACCATGGTAATGGTAATAGGTGGCTTCTAATAGAGATTTTGAATGATTGATCCATCACTCAGTTACGGAATGGAGGATTATTGTTGCTAATGAGACGTTTATGATCATACAGAGGTCCACAGAGTGACTGCGAGGGGAATGTGAAGGGAAAAACCTGGCCTGACTCGCTCTTCACCACATGCAAACAGAAATGATGTCTCTTTCTGTGGATCCCTTGTTCTAGCTCCTGCTGCTTTTCATCAGCTGTGACTCATATCACTGCTGGAACTACAATTCCCATTTATATCCCATGCTCACTCAGTTGTTCTCACCACTGGGAACTTGACTAGTGGTTAACCTGAACAGAAACCATATCAGTTCCTTTAATACCGCAATTCCTTGTTCATTCACGTACATTGCGCTCACCTAAAGATGCACTGAGCTCTACCTATTTAGGTACAAAATCATTTCCTTGGATGGTGCCCTCAAGTAAGTGGTTTCTCATTGCGGGTGCCAAAAACATTTGACATAGTGTGCCAAGTGCCATTTAAATTTGTTCTGGTCAAAAATAAAAGCCATCGCACGGGTGGATTAGTGCAACTAAGGTGTGATACACAATGGCAAAATGGTATTTGGTTACAGAGAGTCCTGTTTATAGTTTATTTTAAACTAGATTTAGCCTTCGTGCACTGTTTAGATCACTTCAGATTGACATTATTACTTCATCCAGTTACTACCTAAGCCAGTCTGGGAAATGGCCAAAAATGCACCATTATGCACCCCAGCATTATATAATGAATAGAATAAACAGAACAGCTATCAGAACTGATTATATACTATATTTACATACAGTGCATCACATAGTGACAGTGAAATTATAATAATGTCATAATGTATAATGCTACATGCATTGTGCAACCTTCTCCTCATTATTTCATAAGTAATGCATTTAAAACCTCATAAAATCCTCATAAAACGTTGCACGATTTTGTAGAATCCTCTTTAACTCATGAATCCATACACATTCCCTGATGAGGCCATTGTGTTGCTTTAATCAACAGCTTGTACTGTGAAAAAGAATTAAGATTTATTAGATAAGATCAATTATTACTGATTAAGCTTCTCTTTTAGAGTTGAGGGCAAACACATTCCCCATGCTTATATTATTATAAACTTGAAATACAAGTTTACTTGAGATAAAGACAAACATGACCTAGCACATCAACCATCTTGTTTGAAGTGTATGAAAACTTGTGCCATCAGTTTGCTTTTAGTTTAGTTTTTTCTGAATACGTTTTAGGATGGAATTTAAAAAAAAAACATCTTTTGAACGTCCGATGTTAAGGTTTTAACACTTCTCTAAATGAGTAATAAGCCAGCTATTGATTTCTTAAAAATGTGATGCTTGGGATATATACTCCACAATCCACATTAACAACATGACCCTGCGCTTTCTTTTAAAGTCAATGTTACATTTCCAGCAGGGCAATGACCTTGTAGCAACATCACATCGCCTAAAGACTATCTGGACTTTTAAGATCCAGCTCATCAGGGTGCCTGCTGAACAGATATCACTAGCCTTACGACTGGCCCACCGTTACAGCCTCTGTATGCTCTGTGTTTCACTGAATCTTCCAGGTCTACATCAAAAGCACTGCTCTGGGTTTGAAGTCCCTTCAGTGCGTATTGCACTCCTTTAACTTAACGTGCCATCGTGACTGCTGCCAGATGAGGAGAGACGTTTTTTTCTGCCTACCATTTGCATAAACGTTCAGCTTCCCATTTTTTCATTCTATTTCTTCCAGCCTTTTTAATCTAAAAATCATATTTTCTGCAGTCATAAATCAATTGCATTTCAATCATCTCGATCACATTTGACAGCATGAAACGTTCTGCTTCGCCATTGACATTAAAAGCATTTTTTTCCCATTTCATCTGGTTTAGTGAGAGAATTTCATCTGCCCATCACATCACATCTGTACTTCTTCAATCCAATAAGGTATCATTGATCACCTTGACCAATGGTTCTTAAAGTGGGGTTCGAAGAGCAGGGGGTGCTGCAGCAAGGCAGAGCGAATTTTAATAAGATATGTTCAAAACAATCAGTGCCGGTAAGGATTTTGAGAGGGTGTGATGATTTACTGTTTACTGCAAAATATAACTTTTTTCACAAGACCTACTTAAGGCCTTTCTTTAGGGGCGTACTCATGCTATCTTGTATCGCCCCAGAGCAGAGTGAACCCCATCCCGACCCCGACTGGCCTGCTCACAAAAATTAGGGGATATTTCATGAGGGAATATTTCATTTTGGAGTATCCCCTAAGTTTGTGAGCTGTATATTTACATCACAGTAGCCTAAAATTTACTGCATTTACGGCATTTATCCTGAGTGACTTACAACTGATACAGTCTTACAATTCAAGCAGTGGTGGGTTAAGGGCCTTGCTTAAGGGCCCAACTGTGGCAGCTTGGCAGAGGTGGGATTTGAACCCTGGACCATCAGGTTCACAGTCCAGTACCTCAACCGCTAGGCCACCACAATCCCAAATGAATTAAATGACTATGTGACTATTTGCTCAGTGTCCTGTTTCACAGCACATACTGCAGACACTGAACAATGCCTACCTATCTTTTTGGTGCTTTTTCTATTTCCTTGTATATCAAGGTTGGTTTGCTTAATGCAAAACTAATGAAGTACAAGTTCAGATAATTATGCATTATGCATGGAAGTGCCCATTTTCCACAAAACTAAAAGTTTTTGTGCCTCTTTCTTCTATACGTACACTTTTGGATCACTGCTTCATCAATCACCGGTGTTAATTGCTGCTATTTATTATCTGCCACACACTTATTACAGATGACAACTTTATGGCAGCTATGCTTTCAGCGAGTGACATTTCAGACGCTAAAATAAGCGGAACTGAATGTTACCATGGCGACAATATGAACGTATAAAAAGAAGACTTCTTAAAATAAATCTTGGTGTGATAGTGGAAGCCAAACTGTGCCAGATGAGTCTAGGTACAGGGGAATAATCTGAGTTTACACTGTTGTAAAAGTATAAGATTTGACACTGTATTATTGTTCTGTACCATAACACGACCATATGAGCTGCTCTGTGCAGCATTACTCATGACTTTTTTTCCCGTTTTTGTTTTCTCGCCTTTATGATTTGGATGTTTCTAACAAGACAGATACAATAAAACACATGTTGCATGATGTGTGTCCAGAAAACCCCACAGAGCCTTTAGGTTTAAATGAAGACAGCATTTCATCAGGGAAAGAAAGAAAAAGAGAGAGAGAATCAGAGAGATTGAGCATTTGTTTTGCCACAAACTAGAACCGGCTCAGCCACAGGGCAGCTCATATGGTCATGTTTTCAGAGCTGTGACTCAAAGCATGTCCTAGATCTCTGATCATGACCAGCTGATTGTGTTTTGGTGGGCTATTATGTAGTTCTGTAACACAGTATTACATCTGTTCTATTCAACTGAATTCAGTTTGATTCGTATAATGGATTAAAATAGCCTTCCAGAGAGCTGTTTGTGGACCTCAAATGAGAATGCAACGAAAAAACAAATGTGTAGCAAGTTTTTTTCTAGGAAACATCAGCAGAAAGGACTTGTATTGTCATGTGGACATTTATGGTTATTTAAACATTTGGCAGGCTATTTGCATGCAAGGCTTATAAGTTTCCCAGTGGGTTTCAGCAGGTTTCAGTTTCTTAATGGTAGTGTGATATACTGTGTACTGCACTGACAAAGCATTGATCTAGGAAACACAAGCTTGTGAAGAGTTCTAATGTAAGCCATAAAGATAAAATGTAAACACTAATTCATTTGTCATCTTGGTTTTATAACCCACACATAGTAATTCTGTGATGCTACAGTATATATTATACAACCCAACCGTTCTTTTTTTTTTCAAGTCCAGTTCTAGATCCCAAAGGTGGGTTCAAAATCTGCCAAAAACAACAGTGCCCACAGTGTTAAACTTATTGAACATAACTTATAGGTGTTACGATATGTGTTAGGACCCAAGTATGCGGGACCGTTGAATCCCACGGTGTATAATAATAATGGGGAAATAATATATAACCAAACTAAAAAGTGGAAAAAAGGAGCAAAAGGCTCTCTAACGCATGAAAACTAAAAAGGTGAAAAGGGGGCGCCGCTGAGTTGCATCCCAAAGGGACCACTGCGTAAATAACTGCGGTGAATGCCAGGGGGCTGCCCTTTACGGCGTAATATGCACCAATAACGACCCTATAGCGGCATATGGCAGGCAGGGTCCTGAGGCGACTCCTCCGGCTGGGCACCCAGGATGCGAGCATCACGAGCTACAGGTCCAGGGTGCAGCCCCTGTGCAGCACCTACCAGCCGCGATGCCCGGGTGCCATCAGCTGCCGGGGAATGAAGCAGCGGAGTCCATACAGGACTGTGGGCGAACATGCCTAAAGCACGATGAGGTGCCGATTTGGGACGTCTCCCAAATCACGAGGCACGGGGGAACTCTGGAACGCGAAAAAGCGAGCTGGAGCTCGCACGTGCTTGTAGCGCGAGAAAGGGCGCCGATTTGGGACACTCCCCAAATCGAGAGGCGCACAGGAGTTTCCAGAGTGCCAGAGGGTGAGCGTGAGCTCAAGCGTGCAGTAGCGCACGAAGAAGAGGAGCCGGGGCGCGTCTCAAATAAAGGCGGGCAGCCGGCTGAAGTGAGGTTTGATAAGAGCATGGCTGGCACGGAACGAGGAAACCTGAATCTTTCCCTAAAAAGGCTAAATACCTCGGAGGTTTCTCTCGTATACATCCTTCAGCTCTAAACACCCCCGGATGTTACCAACTGAACGCAAGGATGGGGCAAACGAGCAGCATATCGAGGCGTTTGGCGCAGAGCAAGTTCAATGACCTGGCAGTGAACAACTTCCCCTTAAATAGGGGAAAAAGCAGGTGTTCAGCATCAGGTCATAAATTAACGCTAAATATAAATTACTGCCTCGCCGATTGCTCAGTAAGGACAATCAGCGAGGCAGCTTTCCGGGGAAAAGGTAGGAACCCTAACAATAGGAATATTTAAATCAGCCCATCTGGCACCAGTAATCATAATCACAGTGAGAATCACTGAACTCACTTTTTCTGCTTTTTGATGGTTGAAGTGAACATTACGTGAAGCTGCTGGCCCACATCTGTATTGTGCTGCTGCCACACAACTGGCGTATTACATAATTACATATTACATAAGGACCCAACTGTGGCAGCTTGGCAGAGGTGGAAGATGAACCCTAGACCATCAGGCCCACTGCCTTAACCACAAGGCTACCACAGTCCCTAATGAATTAAATGACTATGTGACTATTTGCTCAGTGTCCTGTTTCCCAGAAAATACTGCAGACGCTGAACAATGCCTACCTGTTCTCTTTGGTGCTATTTCTATTTCCTTGTATAATTTTTTTTTTATTAAGGATGGTTTGCTTAATGCAAAACTAATGGAGTACAAGTTTAGGTAATTGTGCATTATTCACTGAAGTTCCCATTTTCCATAAAATTATAAAAGTTGCTGTGCCTCTTTCTTCTATACGTACACTTTTGGATCACTGCTTCATCAATCACTGTGATTTTCACTGTGGTAATGATTACTGGTGCCAGATGGGCTGATTTAAATATTCCTATAACTTATATAAGTTTAATGATGCGGGCAATGTTTTCTTGGCAGATTTTGAACCCATTAATATGAGTGAGTCATCACTGAGATGCCATAGCCTATATGAGTATTGTTGCTGACCATGTGCATAACTTCATAGGTGTGAAGATGTTCTGATGCAATTAGAAATAGAATAATGCTATATGGTAATAATACCAATTCTAAAACAACGGCATATCTCATTTATGGTGGCCTAAGACTTTTGCACACTAGTTTACATACACACCAGCCAGTCATAAGATTATACTACTGGCAGATGAAGTGAATAACAGTGACAGTGTGAGGCTCTGTTGAGAAATCCTATGTTCGGGCATTCACGTGGCTGTTCCATATCTCATATCTAAACATTGTTGCAGATTGAATAAACCCTTTCATGGCAACGGTATTCCCTAATGGCAGTGGCCTCTTTTCAGCAGGATAATGAACATTGCTACACTGAAAAATTGTTCAAGAATGATTTAATTATCATGACATGCCATAGGGAAATATTACTGACATTTTCTTACAGCAATCTCTACGCCTGTTTCTAGGGACTTCTGTTGAACCTGCTTTCATCCATGATTTAATCACTTCATCTAGTTTATCTTTATGTCAATTAGATCCTGCAACTACTCCACTTATTAAAAAGTGCCTCCCAGATATCTCTGCTCCAATCTATCCATCATTTCATTAACACATCACTTGCTTCCAGTTATGGTCCTACTGCCTTTAAATCTCTTCCATCTTCCAATCCTTAAAACACCTGGTCTAGAATAAAGCACTTTGGATCACTATCACCCTATCTCAAATCTCCCTGAGTATAGCCAAATTGTGCGTAAGGGCTGTTGCTCTCCAACTGCAATCAATTTTGACAAATAACCCCTTTGAATGTTTCCAGTCCAGTTTGAGATGGCTCACTTATGCCTTCTAAATGTTCTTCTGTTTGCTGATTCTGATTCCTTCACCACATTTATTCTCTTTGTCTTAAGTCTTGCATTTGATAATAAACCACAATGTGTTCATCTCTTGGCTGACTGACACTGCTGTCAACAAGTTCATCTCCAATATTATGAATACATCTCCGGTTATGGTTTGGAGACAGAATAGCTCCACTGGCCCTGTTACACAAGGTAATTGCCAGGGATTCTCCTCGTTTCATTGTTTACATCTTGATCCTTGGTCAGATCATTCATAGTCACGGTCTTCCCCTTTAGTGCTATGCTGATGACACCCGTATTTACATTAGAAACACAAATTTCTTCAACTTGCCACCACGACCTCTAATTTCCACTATTGATGACATTGCTGGAGCTGTAATCAAACGAGACACATAAAATGATGAACATAAAATAATAGGATGTAAAGTAATCGTATTTCTCACCTTGTGTGTTTTAGGGGTTTGTTTTCCAGTCACTACACTGAGACTCACTACTTGGATGGAGGAAAGCCTGTCACCACTTCACCCAGCTCCAGAGTAAGATCACCTCTGATATCGTCCCGGGGCTTTCTCAGAAATCTGGCCCAAAACGAAAAGTTTTGTGATCGTGTTCCATGGTTTTGTCAAGGCTCGAAGATGAAAAGTGGTCGGAAAGTTAATTAACTACAGTAAAGTGGAAAAAGTCCCTCAGGAAACCTAAACACATATTAGGTTATCTCTGATTCTCTGTGTCTACTATGAGCATTCATTCCACAGCCAGACGTGTGAGGTTAAAGCTGCTGACCTATTGGCTTCTTTTACTCGAACCCTTTTTTCCAACTTAAAGTGATCAATAGGGAACATGGCTGAGTTTAGCCTCTGTTCATGGGCGGCTGCTTCAAGACTACATGGGAAGCCTGGCTTCCACCAAAACTTCACTATAATGTGCCAATTAAATGCTTACCAAAGGGTCTACACGAATTCAATTCAATATTTTAGCTCTATCCCTTCATTAAACTTAAACCCCTCCCGGTGGGAAGTGCAGCCTGTGTGAAAAGTCTATTTTAAAGCCCCCGACACAGAGCTAATAGACATTCATGTGTCATTAGGAGCCATGCCTGGATTCATGAGCTTCAATAGCAGTGAGTGGAGTGTGGGGACAAGAAAACTTGGCATGTATTGGACACTACACTTTTAGTCTTTTTGTAGATGCAGGACTTATCTTTAAGATGATTGGTTAACCTTTCTAAAGGTCAAGCCTCATAACTAGACAACAATCATTCAGTTGAGATTCTGGAACATAACTGACTCATTAAACCAATAAATAAGGTGTTATTGTGAAATGGCTTTCTATTATTGAGCACATTTAACTAAATTCACTTATTTTCCTGAAGCTGATTATTTTAATACACACCAAGAATTAATGTTACATTGTGTACTTTTTTACATAAGTGTTATTGACTGTGTGGCATTGCTGAAAGGCCAATGTTAATGTTATTATTACTTTTAATACTAATATGAACCCTGTACTTAAAAAAATCGATTTATCATTGCTTGTCTGGGTTAAGCAATCCCAATAATATGGGGCACAAAAATGGGGCTGACCTAGGTGACTTCACTTCCATTTTGGTCAAACTAATTGACGGCACGTTGTTTGGCACTGCTGGAGGACTTGAGTCTGCTCATGTGCTCCGGCAGGAGCAGCCACCTGCATCTAAATAGCCACCCAGGTGGTGAGTGGAGAAATGTATGTAGCTGTATCATCTGGCTGGTGCGTGTTGGCGTTAGCAGTAATAACTGGTTTTCACTGATTTGTACAACTCGGCTTGCATATTAGTTGGCTACGGAGCAATTATGCTTCAATCTTAAGACACCAGCGGCGTCTTGTTATTTGAAGTGGGGACCGTTGTTTCCCCTCCACTGTGTTTTATATGTTGCCATTGTGGATTGTCCAGCCTGTAATTATGCAGGGTTTGTCCACCTTGTAGTGCAGCTGCTTTTTACTGTTTTAATTAAAGCTTCTGATTACTAATGCTGTGTTGATATTTATACTTTACGAATCAAGGCAGTTTAGTGTATAAATAATAACACATCATGGGTCATTTTGTCCAGTCGTGCCTTGTGTAGATTCTTTGGGTACATTTTTGTCATTTCCTTTGTTTTGTGGTCAAGGAGTGGGCCACCCTGGTGCTCTGATTTTGGGGTGTCTTATATTTGGTCGTGTAACTGTGCTGTGGATGATCTTTATTTGTGAGGCAAGCTTTGTGTAGTGGTCTCTACAGGTATCTTGCTTAAAGTGCTCTGTGGGTTTGGAGCCGGTCTTGTGATACCTAGATTTTACCTAATAAATCTGTGGGGTTTGATCCTTAAGCAAAAAAGGCATGTGCTTTCTTAAGGTACTGCACGGTAGCTGCTATTAAAACAAGAGCAATTCAGATTGAGGAAATAAAGAGTTCCCAAATGGGGTCTGTCAACAAAGAGAAACTCTAAATGGCGTCTAGCAATAATTACATGCCTAAAATGACAACCACTAACTCTGGTTGAAACTGTCCTTCCAATCCCCTGAGCTCAAATTTAAATATTTTCCTTTCTCTTTCCAGATAAAGCTTAATTTCCTTCAGAATATCTAAATGAGTTACTTGTTCACTTTAGCCCTCAGCTTACATATTGATTACTTCACATCTCTGCAGTCCAAACCTTACATCGTTATTTAACTTCATTTTGACTCATTAAACACAACTGCCTCTTTACAATCTCTTCATTTTTTTCTCTTTACCTCAATCTGCCTCTGCCGACTGTGGTCCTGTGTGAACTCTTTATCTTTTAGACAGTTATTCTCTTAGTCTGGAGTTTCTGCTTTCCTTCTCAGCTGTCTCTTTAGAATCCATTAGTATTCAATCTGTTCACTCTGCCTTTTCTCTTTAAAATTCAGTAGCATACACTTTTTGTTCTTCCTTTAGTTTCTTTTCAAGATAATTTCTCACACGTGCGTATATGGACACAAAACCCTAGAGCCATCCTTCTACAAAAGGTACAGCAATGAGCAATGGCATTGTCTGCTCTTTTATACATTGCCCTACAGGTGTAAGATGTTTGGGCTGATTAGCCCACAGAGGATTCTGGCAGACATAGTTTCAACAAGCATGGCAAGCCAGGTTGCACTAAAGCCCTCTGATACTCTCTGAAAAGTAGCAGTGCAGGACTGGTTTGAAAGGTGTGTTGAGACTCTTCAATAGAAGAAGTCAGCACTGCAACATGCAGGAAATAAAACTAGTTATTTCACATACATGTTCTTTCGAGATTTCATCTAGGTGCTTGCGTGGCACAGCAGTTTGTAATATGCTAGCTCCCCACTGAAGTCATGGACCCAGAACCATGTCCCAGCGGTGCCTTCTGACCACACACACACTTGTTGCTGCCATAAAGTGTATATGTCTGTATGCATCTGTCTTTGGGAGGTCTGAATGATACACTAAATTTAAAAAATGCAAAACTATTAGGACATTTCACTGGTGGGTAGAAGTAACTTAACAATAGTGTGAGTGAGAGAGCTCTGTTCATGGTCAGTGAAATGTTGGCTGAGTGGTCTTTCACAAGACAGGAGGGAGATTTGAGGAGCTGTTTATGCTTGTTTGGCTGTTCTACCTCCTGCTCCTCAGAGACAGGGTGTGTGAACTTTGCAGTTTTTTCAGTGTGAAGCATTTAGCTTTTATTTTAAGAGAAAGCAATGATTGCAGGTCAGGTCGTCCAAACTCTGACAGCTCCCCGTTCCTCAAAGTGTGCTGCGCCAAATGTTACTGAGAACATTTTATTAGATAAAATGATTTGTGATTATAGGATAAAGAAAAACAGCATGCGAATCACAGCCAGAGTCTGTTCTCATTAGATATGGCATGAGAACTCATGCTGAACAAAAACATCTGTGATAAGGGTGCTTGCAGATCATGATGGGTCGGCCTGGGTTATGTTGGGTAGTTTTGGTCAGGTTTTAGTTCACGACCATGCTGGTAGAAATTAGTAGAAAAACACTCAAGCATTCATCTTTACACAGATAGGCCAGTGGTGAAGGGCAGTGGTTGGTTTGGGAATGTAAGAGGAGTTTCAGGAGTTGGGTTGTGATGACAAGTAAGAGAAGGGATTGGAATTAGTGGGGGGAATAGTGGAATAGTAGGGAAATGGATTGGAAGGAAGCGGAGAGCGGGTGTAGTTTGGGGTTGGGCTGGTCGTTGTACAGCAGGAGTTAGTCGTGGGAATGGGATAATGGGTCGAGAGTGGGAGATAGTGTTGACAGGATGCTAGGATGACAGATAAACAGCGAAAGTGTGGGATGGGATGGCAGAATAATGGTGCATGGTTAAGATGGAAGAGTGAAAACTGGAGGTGAGTGGTGGCGTTAGGATGGCAGGCCAGCAATGCCAGTGCATAGGTGAGATGGCAGGTGGAGAGTTGGAGTAAGTAGTGGGGTTGGGATGGTAGGTGGGGAGACGGGGGAAGAAGAGACTTTGAGATGGCAGATAAACAGTAGAGATGAGGGATGAAAGTTGGACTGTGGACTAATGGAGGAGTTGGTGATATGGCAGCATGGGCAAGTTTTGGGACTGGTTGCAAGGAGTAGGGTGGGGATGTTAGGGGAGAAGTGGAGTGACAGAAAGTGGTTCAGGTTAGAGATGTACATATGCTTATCAATAATATTCATGCTTTCTTTAAAGTAATAAATGTGAATATATACACTCACGTGTCACTTTGCACTCATTGTCCATCAGTTAAACTTTCTTCCATACAGACGAAATGGCAAGAAGATTGTTCCAGCAATCCCCAAAACAAACAACATGAAATTGCTCCTGTTATCAGTGTCAAACACAGCTGTGACTTTTTAACAAGACAAGACCAGATAATTATGACCTGGTGCCGAATTGGTCATACTGCCCTCACCCTCCTGACTGGTGAACAGGACCCAAAATGTCATTTTTGTGCTGCTTAACTTACAATAAAACATGTTCTATTAGAATGTTCAAAAATTTCAGCCACCAGCAATGCTTTTTATAGAGTAGAGAACATGAGGGATTTGTTTAAGATAAACTTTTTAGATGCTCTTGGTCTAAAACAAATGATCTGAACAAATAATTATGTACAGTTTTTTCAGTATCTGTGGATGCCATAAAATAGCCAAGATGCTGCTGATATGGCAATAATCACAAACATACAAACAAACACCATACAGAAGCAGTCTGTAATTATACAGTTACAGACTGTAGCCCATCTGTTTCTCTAAATACTTGTAAGTACCAGTTACTAAGATCTCTAATGGTCAGGACTCTAACAGGCCACATCATTTGGGTTAGCCATCCTTTTGTCTTTCAGCAGTACTCATCCGATTCTGCCTACAGAATGCTGGTGGCTGGACATTTTTGGCTGCATAACAAATTGGGGGAAATGGTTCGTAGCAAACAATAGTTTGCGCACTGAGCTGCCGCTGTGCTGCTGATGCTGATGCAGTGCCAGTAAATACAGTAGGAAATACAGTTACATTAACTACCTAGAGTTCTGTTCTCTGCCAAGGTGTTTACTATCGTCAATCTCTTCAATGTGTTAATACCGTATTGTTTTTTTCTGATTTTCCAATGTTGTGACTGACGATATTGAGACATTATTGGTCTTTATGTCGAAATGCTGCAGCAAGTCAAGTACCCTTTTATCTCTTTGGTCATGCTCCTGTCAGAGTCCATCTGTGCTAATCAATCTGTTATGGCCAAATATTGTTTGAGACACAGAGACAGAGATCGATATCGATAGAGAGATCCAAGTCAAGTTACCCTTGAAAGCTCACATCTTTGTAATGTGATGGAACACATTACAGTGTGGAGCAACATATAAACTCCAAGCAGAACTTGGATACTGAATGTATTAAAGATCTGGCAGATTAACCATGACCTGGAACAAAGTACTTTCCCATGATGCTTTTTCTTCTGCTAGCACCTTTTCCCATACTAACACCAGTAATAACTCATTATTGTGTTTTAGATTAATGTTCTCTGCCCTGGCTGAACCATTACCAAAGTTTATGAACTCTAAAAAAAACTGTAAAGGCTCCGGATATCAGGCGAACCTCTGCTGGTCATAAAACCAAATTAGATTTGGGATTCAAGATGGCGATTAAGCTAATGAGCTTACCTTTAGCAGACTGAGGTCTGTATGAGTCAACTATGGAATGGTGACTACACATGTCCTTCTGGCTAGCAAATACACTGCTCACAAAAATCAGGGGATATTTCATTAGCGATATTTCATTTTGAAATAATTCCCCTGAAAAAAAGGCAGCATATATTAAACGGTCTTGTGCTATTTTGGACAGTAACATTTAAAAGTGGCCTTTGTGAATGTAACCCTGTATTGTAATGTTTGATAAAGGTTTGCTAAAGTAATCGTGTGCCCATGTGCTTCTATCAGCTATTGATCAAGGACATCTGAGGAATCTGAGATCAGTTTTATCTTGTACCTTTGACCTTTATGCACTGAAATTCCTCCAGATTTCACTGTAGAGGCATAAACATATAAATCATTTTCAATCTTTAATTGAGAAATATACATGAACATAAAAATATCTTCCTCATAACTTGTCGACAAACTGGAGATCCTCTGCCCATCTTTGCTCTTCCAAGACTCCGCCTTTTGGGATACTGCTTTTGTAACTCAGGGCTATAGTCACCTGTTTGGCATCACATCATTATATATTTTTTCCTCATTACCAGCCCTAAATTGCCTCCACTATACTACATACCAACTTTCTCTGTCTGATTCAGTGGGATAAAAAATGTCACATGTAAACAAAAGTAGACCCAAGTTATGGATTCAGTACATCATTCTGAATCTTGATGATGTGTCTAAAATCATTAGCTACAGTTGCTCGGTAGTGGCTTAGGGATTTAAGGGTGTGCAGAAGGTGAAGCTTCTGCCAGTCTGCCACCGATCCCCCTCTTAATGAGACCCTTAACCTTCAGCTCAACTCTAACTTCCTCAAGATAACAGAATGTTCTATGTGCTCACTCACTCACTTTCCACACCCACTTAATCCAAACGAGAGTCACAGAGGGTGCTGTGGAACCTCACCTGTGTAAGACATACTCATTCAGTCATACTGGGACACTTTAGAGATGCCAGATGACCCTATACCCATCTTTAGGTTGCAAATGCAAGCGCACTATAAGTGTAATTCAACTTCCTATTAAGCTTGCATATAAAAAAAACGCAGTTTTGTCATTAGTTAAAAATTGTCCTTCTCAGAGAGTAACTGTTAAAATTAAACAAAAAAACCCAACATTTCCACCTACCTTTTGAGTTTGACACAGTAGGTGTGCAGTTTTTTTAAGTCACAGAATATAAAGAGCTGTGACTGAATGCTGTTGTTTATTCTTTTAAAATGGATTCTTTTAAAAAAGGCCAGGATTGCCTTTCTTGATTTTAATCAGACCCCGGTGTTATGACTTTTTAGATGTGCTGAATTTACTTAAGTGTCTAATATGTATGGCTGTGATGATGGTGTCAAATTAAAGTCTGTAGAAAAGAATAATGATCTATAAGTTTAAATCTTATCTTGAAGTTTTTTAAAAAAAGGCATGGGACAGGGGCTGGAGATGTGTGGTCTGACGACCCTGAGTTGGATTCAACCATTATGAAAATGAATTAAGAAATTAATGAGGGGAAAAGTTTCATTTCAAACTGCACATATTTCCCTTTATGGCAGCTTCAGAACTCTCTGAAATCTCCTTTGGATGCCTATTTAAAGGCACCCCGAGTAGCACATACAGTATCTCTCTTGTTAGCCTGATAACCTCATGACATCAGCTTGGCCTGCTAAATTGGGCTCTTTTCTTAATGCTGCTGCATGTGTTTCACATTGCATGCTATGCCGATGTACCTTTTACCTCTGGGTAAACAGGAAATAGTGCCGTGGACATGATGACTCAGAGCTGTCCAGTATGGCATCTCATGTGGGCTAGAGAGACAATCTGATAAATGACAGGTCGACCAGGGAGACAGGGAGTTACACACCAGGGTGTGAAACTGAGACTGAACCCCAGCACTGAAATAACGATCTCGTCTTGGGATTAGATCTAAATTGTGCAGGCTGCAGTTACTGGCTAGCATTATATACTGCAGTGGATTTCCTTTATAAAGAAGAAATGAGTTTAGGATGTGAGAGTCAGCATTTGTGTTTTCCCTATGAAGTTGTGTTAATGGACCAACACTCGATGCCAGACCAGAAACCATTGTGCTTTCAGTCCAAATCCTCACAATATAAATGAAACAAACCAGATTTGGGGAGAAATTTCTCATCTTATTTTCCTTTTCAGATTGTTTTTCCAGGTCACAGTTGTTAATTCAAAGATTAAATTCTGTAAAAAAAAAGCTGTCTTTTAGCTCCAGATATTGTAGCTGTAAATACTTGGTCAAATGAAAATATATTTATTTAGATATTTGTCGAATGATGTTTTGTTTACATATTTTTATTTAATATATTTTTTATAAATCTTGGTTTATTGAAATTACTATTGAAATGAGTGTTCCTTCAAATTGACTCATTCTCTCTTGGTTGTGTGCAGTCAGTAAGGCATGTTTATTTATGTTTACATTCCATCGTGCTTGTTTATATTTTGATACTAGTGCTTGCGATTGTTAATATGTGCTTGTAGCTGAAGAACCACAGTGTTGCGTAACATGTAGAACAGTTTAGGTTTCGGTGTTGTGTAAATGGAAGTGTTCCACTCGTATTTTAGCTGTGTGTCTGACACATTTGCGTATCATTTGCACACCTGCTGAGCGTTGTAAATGGTCTGAATATGGAGCCTCATACACAGAACGGGTCTGCACTGTATTTAGTCTGTGTGTGGCTTTAATGTTGTGGCTCATCAGTGTGTGTATATATACTCTATACACTCCTGGGCAAATCTTGAATTGAAAAAGCTAACAATCAATCCTAACAACAATTCTTTGGTCAAGAGAAGTGGCAAGAAGAGAATGTACCCCTGAGGCGTGTGCCAACATTGTGCCAACCTGTCACTGATCATTACTGCAGTGAACTGTTGGGAGGGGAAAACTGCAAACAGAGAAATTCACTTAGACTGCCTATGCAAAAGAGTGTAAATTATTAAAAAATTTAATATTTGATATAAAACTCACATGGTTGTGTTCAAAATCTTCCAAAATATTATCTGTCTTGTTTTATCTAAAATGATTATCATTGATCATTTATCTAAGATGATTGTCATTGATCAGCCACCATGTTTTTCATCTATTTAAAAATTTTTTTTAACTATTCAACAAATGTTACCACTGACTGAGAAAATATTGATTAAGCAGGTTTGGTTCCATTTTTGCCCAAGAGTGTGTGTGTGTGTGTGTGTGTGTACTGCTCAAAAAAATAAAGGGAACACTTAGAGTTACACTGTGTTGTTTAAAAGTTCCCTTAATTTTTTTCGAGCACTTTATTTTTTTCGAGCACTATATATATATATATATATATATAGTGCTCGAAAAAAATAAAAGGAACTCTTAAC
>JAUZST010057368.1:0-23760 GCA_034779995.1 Parotocinclus haroldoi | reverse complement strand
CAGAAGACTTCCACATAAGGTTGCAAACTGGATTCTGCAGAAGCTCGCCAAAACTGTTAAGCTGAAGATTCATAAAATATCAGCTGTAACAAGCTGATAGAAGTATCCGAATTTGGCCTACATAATATTAATCTGTTGACCCAACCTGCCTTGTTTCTTCCGGTCTGTGTGCTGGAGGTACATATCAACTCATCTGGCACAGTAGTTACCCGTGTCGTGTTTGCGTCCCTATTTCACTGTTGCCTGTGCGAAGTTTGCATGTTCTCTGTTTGTGTTATCTTCAGTTTGCCATCAAATACGCGCGTATAGTTCAACTAGTTCAGTCTAGTGTGTTGTTGTGGTGTGTGTCACTGTTGAGAGTTTTACATTTACGACACTTTCGCATTCAGTTGCTTATGATTAAATCTGACCTTATTTCTAATACCTCTATTTTCAAGACATCTAAATAGAGTCATAAGAAGTCTGTTTTTCTGTGAATTTATTCTATAACAGAGGCTGTATTCAAACTTCTGTCCTTCAAATACAAAAGGAGATCTGAAAGCAGCAGAAACGGAAACTTTGTGAAGTCAGTAACGAGGGAAGAAAACGTTGACACGGCTGTGCGAAAAATTATTTCCTGAGAGGTTGACATTACACATGCACTTATGTGCTGACAGTGATGAGAGAGCGTCAAATAGATTTAGAGTTACAGTGTGCTGAGAACTAATTCTCTTCTCTCCGAAATATACAGGTAAGAGTGATAATCTGTTGGACTATTAAAGGTCGTGAGTCTTCTCACATGGCTTACAGCTTGTATGAAAGGCTATTGATTTGAAAAATGTGCATTTAACTTTGATTAACCATTTGTATCTGTACTATAACACTAGATGCATGAAAACACAAATTAGAGCTTGCATTGTCATGTGTTTGCAAGAGTGAGGTAACTCACTCTTAAGTTATGGGTGCTCCAGAACTGACCTTGGACTTCAGGAAATCAATACAAGATTAAGGGTACTACTTTTAGTCTTTCAGATTTAGTCTGAAACACTTCCAGCATAGCAAAAGGTTCTATAAAACTTGTAATTTTAATCTGTATTGCGATTATAGTCTTTAACATTTAACTATGCAAGTAAATTAGTAGAAATACTTTTTTTCCCACTAGAATGTGAGGTAATTCTGCATTGCTAAACCACATAACACTCCATCCTTAATGGAACAGTTATATCAACAAGACAAGAGATTTAGGTAACATATTGTGTGTGTGTGTGTGTGTGTGTGTGTGTGTGTGTGTGTGTGTGTGTGTGTGTGTGTGAGTGAGTGTGACTAAAAGTAAAAACTTTTCACTGAACCTCTCAGAAACCTCATGATTTTGATATAGACTGAACTTACATATATTCTCTGGGCTGGAGATTTAGAAATGATCTGGTCAACTACATTTCATTTGTTAATTAACACCATTCCTGCATTTTAGGCCTGCAACACATTTCAAAATGTTGGGACAGGGGCAATTTAAAGCTAGTAATCAAGTAAAAAATACAAAATAATGAAGTGATTTCAAACAGGTGATGTCAACGGGTGAATGTAATCATGATTTAGTAGCATCTAGGAAAGGCTGTGTCTTTAGGGAAGATGGCCAGAAGATCTCCAGTTTGTCAACAAATATGTGAGAAACTTAATTGAAATGTTTAAAAACAGCTGAACGCTTGTGATCTTCAATTCCACAGCGCTACATTAAGAACTGTCATTCAGAAACAGCTGATATAAACACGTCATGGGGTTACTTTGGCAAACCTTTGTGAAGCACTACGATCAATTGGATTATTTTCTCGCCAAAAAAAAGACTGTGTGCTCCGGACCTTGGGGTGTTGGTATAATGATATGAAGTTGTGTCAGTGCACTTGGCAAAGGTGATGGCAGCATTAATGCTGTAAAGTACATTGAGATCTTAGGGCAACATCTTGCTTTCAAGACGTCATTTTCCAGGGACATCCATGCATTTTTCAACAGGATAATGCAAAACCACATGCTGCACACATTACTGATGAAGATGGTACTGTACTGGCCTGAAGTCCTGAGCTGTCCCCAACAGAGAATGTGCGGAGAATTTGGAACAAAAAATGCGACCCATACTGCACGTTTACAGGAAGAATGGAACAAAATAAGACCTGAAACACTAAAGCTTGGTATCCTCTGTGCCAAGTGATTTGAGAAAGAATTGCAACGTTTCAAAGTGGCATTTGCCTTTCTGTCCCAACTTTTCTTTCTTTTCTATGCTTTATTGCAAATGAAAAACGTTGACCAGTAGCTCCTTATATAACCCACAGCATGCTTTGAACACATTAAGGCTTGTTACTACCAAATCTCCCAAGTTCAGAGCAGAACTTGGTCACAATATGGATGTCAGTATTAAATTGGTATCCAGTATGGTCTGATGTTCAGTACTCTGATATACCATTAACAACTGTCAAACAATGTTTGTATTCTGCATCGCAAACCTTTAGCACATTTTATGTACAGTAAGTATGTTTTATACAGTTGTACATGCAAGTCCATAAAGAGAGCTGTGAATAATTTCAAACATCCAAGTGTAAACCCTCTCTCAAGAAATTTCCTAGGCCTATCCCTGGACAACACAGGGTGCAGGAACAGAAGCAGGTGCATATTTGGGTAGGGTTGCTGCAGTAGTAACGGGGAATGATACCCTCCCCACCCTATCCTCTCTCAGACATAGTCAATCTTGTCTGCATGTCATGCCCCACCCAGCTGGAAGGCCCTGCCCAGTGTATTACACAGCTGTGCCACCGAGCACCCGTATACACATTCGTGAAGTGATTTTTCATATTTACGTGAACTTATTTGCTTAACTCATACCAGCAGGCAAGCAAAGAACCTTTGTTAATGTTGCCATACCTCTTTTCTATTGCAGCCTCCAAAAACATCAACGCAGTCTAAACAAGGACCTATAATGTCAGATGCAACAAACACAAGCAACGACACGTTATGTGTTAAACAAGGACAGCTATACATCGGTTTTGTTAGCTTGTATAGTTTGATTTTCATAACTGGTCTCATTCTGAACATAATGGCACTTGTAGTTTTCTTCTGCCATATTAAGACACGCTCGCACACCATTGTGTACATGACCAACCTGGCTTTATCAGACCTGCTACTAGTTTGTACTCTCCCACTGAGGATCTACTATCACTTTGGACATTATTTACCTCAGAAGGTCTGTGAAGTTGCTGGCCTTGTACTGTTAGCCAACATGTATGGAAGCATTTTGCTCCTTACCAGCATTAGCCTTGATCGTTGCCTGGCTGTCCGTTACCCTTTGTCACCCAGAGTGCGTGAAGGCCGCAAAAAAGCACCGCTGGTGTGCCTGGGTATTTGGATACTAACAATAGGGGCCAGTCTGCCTATTTACCTGAAGACAAACCACAGCAATCCCACGGAGCAAAGGCATTGTTTTGGAAGCTTTCCGAGCTACGCCATAAAGCCAGCTACACTAACTTCTTCGCTAATTATAGGATTTATAATGCCACTGGTGATCATGATTCTCTGTTCCTGGGGGTTACTGCAAGCAATCAACAAAAGTACTGCTGCTCAGACATCTGACTTGGTTGACAGACGCAAGATCCAGAGGATGATCAACGCTAACCTGGGCATATTTCTGCTTTGCTTTCTGCCATATCATGCCATGCTGGTGGTGCTGTTTTTCATCCCAATGAAACCAACAGAAATACCGTGTTCAGTTCTAAATATCTACAGCTACAGCTTGATCATTGCTTGCCTGAATACTACACTGGACCCACTGGCTTACTACTTTACCACCGAGACTTTTCGTAAAAATGTAGACATAAGTACGGTTCGGGCTCGCTCCAGAGTACAACACTCGCTCCAGAGTGCCTCTTAAAATATTAGCTGAAAGAGAGGACTTTTGCCGAATTGTAGCAAACATTACTTTACAAAAACATTTGTAATGTGGTCATACCATATGTTAAGAAACAAAGGTTCAATAGCCAAAAACAACTATAACATGCCAAGATGAATTTTTTTCATATTCATGTTTAAGCATAGCATACACACGCAAAAATGAGGAGATATTTCATTTTGAAATATCCCCTAATTGTTTGAGCAGTGTAGTACAATGTACTATGAGGTTTCTAGTGTTTTGTATCGTTGGATTTATCATTCAATTTTGCATTAATTTTGTGCGAGTTAATTACCAAATAAATACATCTGTAAATGTGTAACCTTTATGTAGTTCTAAGCAAACCAACAGCTATTCGCTTTTTTTTTCAGTCCAACAGAAGTATATGCTGAAAGACAATCCATGTGCAGCAATGGAAAGAAGTCAGTTTAATATGGAATGTTAAGACAGGGGAAATTCAAAATTTCTACTTCAAATGTATTTATATAGCGCTTTTTACAGTGGTGCATTGTCGCAAAGCAACTTTATAATATTATATTATCTTAAAAGGCCGATCCCAAATTGAGCAAGCCTAGGGCGACAGTGGCAAGGAAAACCCCCTGAATATAGAAGTAAGAAACCTTGGCAGGACCAAGACTCAAAACGGGACCCGTCCTCCTTGGGTGGCGTAGAACTATATTTACCCTTAGTTTAAATAAACATGTCTGTATTACTGTTACAGCTTTTGAACACACTTTAGATTCCTAATACGCATGCAGCATTTCCGTCATGTTTATGTAATTTGGGTCATGATTGAGGCTTCAGCATTCTGGTAGGACTTTGTGACATTGCATTACATAAAGCATGAAAGTGGTGGAGGTATTTTTTTTTAATGTGTAAATACCATGATACTGAAATAAGCATAGAACAAAATATATATTTAACTGTTGAACAATGTTGTGAGGGGTTTTTTGTATTAGTTTGGAAGCATTGCAATACTGGGACTGTGGTGGTGCAACAGATAAAGAGCTGGACTCCAAGCCCCTGTACTGCCAAGCTACCACAGTTGGGCCCTAGAGCAAGGTTCTTAACCCACAGTTTCTTAGGTTGTACCCTGTAATCTTGTATGGGTTCTACATCGCTCTTGAAAATGGTGTCTGCTAAATAAATAAGTAAGTGTGCTGCCATGGTTTTGTATTATGCATTTCCGCTGGTGCACATGTGCTTGTGAGTATGTGATTAATGATCAGTTTACAAACCATATGGTTACCAAGCAATAATCAGGGACTCCATCAGTACGCTGCACATGAGATGAAGCACTTCAGATATGACTAAGAGCAGGTTTTAAAATCTGACTCAGAATGGTCATGAACTGTGCACAGACTCCAAGGCACATTTCTTAAGATTATCCTTACTATTTCAATGACATTGCAGCCATGTTCTTTTCTATAAGTTAAGTTCTGAGTGGAATCTACATGAGAGGTGAAGGTGTATTTAAATCAAAAGCCTATTTTACGATTTCACAAACACAGTATGGTATCTCACTTTAAAAAGTTATACTAGATTGAAGCTTCTTCAGTTCAGGTATTATAGAAAAACGAAATGTTATCCAATATTATTCAGATTAAATGTAGGCATGTGCTGGGTCTAACATAAATCGAATTAAAAGCCACATGCTGCATGGACCTTTTCAGGTTGGATTGGCGATACCGCACAATGAATTTCATCATCAAAATTGAAAAGTTGAGTTGTTTTTGTAAGTAGAAGTGTTTCCCCTGTACTCTACCGATTGGTGAAAAAGAGCTTTTAATAATTACCGTGGCATTTTCTAAATGAATCTTTTCCAGAATACCTGCAATTAATGTTTATTTCATGTTACCATAGATATGTATAGCAACTTTATCAGTTCATGTTTAACATGTATAATAAAACCTTTGCTCTATATTACTTATTCTACTGTAGCTGTGTTCTCTTATTTGTATATATTTTGTGTTCTGTTTCCAATTTTGCTTTTATATTTAATTCCAATGAATACGTATGTAACAGCATTTGGTTTTAGGCCATAATAATATGCATACAGCTAAAATAGATAAGTGAATGGTAAGTAGGACTCCAAGTATTGTCAAATGTATGTATCCTGTATCACAGCTTGTTGTTGTTGTTTGATTCGGCTATGGCTGACGTTTTAAGTGTTTATTGTTTGTAGGTCATGTATCTCCACCGTATGTGGTAAAGACACTGCTGCCTGTTTGTGAAAGTCAAATGACTAGTGGCGTTAGTACCTTAACTGTAATGTAGTACCTTAACTGTAATGTAGTACCTTAACTGTAATGTAGTACCTTAACTGAATCAAATGTACTGCTCACAACATTAATGGATATTTCAATATCCCTAAATGTTTTGAGCAGTGTATATTTAGTAGGTAGCTTAACAACTTCAGAAGGAAATTGGCACGTTATAGGTAGTGGCATTTCCACAGAACAACTGCACAAAAACGTTTACTTAAAGTCAAACGTTGTGTAAAATGAAAACAGAAACAAACATCTGAAATAACATGTTAAGCAGTATAATACAATTTCGAATGGCGGAAGCATTGCCTGATGTGCAAAGGATGCAGAAACATCTATGCAGAATGCAATCTGATCGTAGTATTAGTCAGTGATGAGTTTTGCTGCCTAGTCAGTGGTAAGTCATTATAGCGCTGTAGATCAGATCAGTCCTCCTTGCAATATGCTTATTGCAGCATATTTATTAGGAATGTATTGGTCTGTGACTGAACAAAATAAAACTCTGTATTAGTGGCAGCTTTAGCCTATTTTATACACATATGCGTTTACCAGAAACAAACAAAGACATCAATTTTTTCACTCTCTTTCACCGATTAGACACATCAGTGCTATTACTAAAGCATGTGATGATGCTACGTGTTTTCTTTTGATGTGTTGGTTCCAGAAAGGGAAGGATGTGAACAGTATTCAGTATGTGTTTGTATGAAAATACTCTGTAGACTCTGTGATGTGAATTTGTAAAATACTTGTTATATTGTAACACATATAACCATTTGATACTGCATAATATTGCACTAATTATCTGGCTGCTTATACAGTCTCTGCAGTAAATACAATGCAAGGGCCGGCAGAATTAAAAACACATAAAGGTATACACAACACAGGGTCATACATGCATGAATTCCTTGAAACAGCTTAGATTTCAATTTCAGAGAGATATGAACCACCCCTTCCTGTCAGTTCTGTTGTCTTGGTAAACAAATGCTGTCATTACATTTACATAGTCAGTTTACCAAGACGATTTATTAAGAGTCCTGTAAACTCGGTGCCTGATTTGTTATAACGGTTATCCCAGTTTGGTTGGAGCAAACAGAAATGAAGACTTTGTCTGAAATCTGAGATCTCACCTTTATTTATGACTATATTATTCTTTTTAGTCTGTGGTGTAAGATGTATACTGGAGAAAAGGCTCAGTCAGGAACAAGACTATGTTTGTTTATTTATTTGCTGTATTTAACACCGTTATTGAAAACAATGGCCAAGAGTGACAAGCACAAGGTTACTTGTATGACAATACTAGTCATACAACTTCCACAGAGTTGATTTTAGCACTTGCTCTCCAAAATTAAATTACCACTTTGAAAAGTGTGAAAGTAACACTAAGGGACTACACAAATGGCACTACGCTAGAAAATGTATTCAAATGAATTAGAAGAAATAACTACAATAAACGAAATCATTTTTAAAAATAACATTTTTTTTTTGCCTTTTTTCCTCTTGCAGTCATTCAAGCAATTAAATTAAAACAAACAAAGGTATAATATACAAGTCGTCGTCTGCAACATTGTATGAGCTTTGATATTTACATTGTCATTACATTTTATTACACACCTTTCGTCAGTTTGTATTACTTTGAATTTCTGATGTTGCAAACAAAAATTTCTGTGAACAGCTTGTTTGTCAATAGAAAAAGTGATCAACTGAAAATATATCGATAATTTGACAAAATAATGCAATACCTTCTTCTATTGCACTACAAATAACAGGTCCAGGTTTCTACTGTACGCCATCAACTTTAACTCAATTAGCCGAGAAAACAGACGGGAAAATGGTGCCCGCGCATCTCCTTGTCTGAAACTGTCTAATTGAAAAGCGCTGGCTGAGTTTAATTACATCTATGTGGAGTTGGGTTAACACTGATCCAGTCAACTCTGTCAATAAATTTCAACACCATTTAAATGCAGATAAAACTTTGGGAGTAAAAAATGTTTAGCTCTAAAATTTCATCACACCAGTTTTTGCTGTGCAGATTGTGCGTAATCAATTAACCTGATGCGTCTTCAGACCATGCAAGGACACCCGAGCACCCAGAGTAAACCCCTGGAGACATGAGGAGCACTGTAGACTTCACACAGAAAGGACTCAGGCAACAGTTGGTGATTAAACCCATGCAGGCTTGATGCCCACTGAGCCATCGTGCTACCTGGAACCAGGAAGTAGAAAGTGGCTGCGTAGTTTCCTTTAGGATTTGGATTTTGTCTGTGTTTTTCCTTAATGAAGTCAGTGTCTAATTGTATTGTTTTGGTCAAAGTCAGGTAATATTTTACTGTGGCTTGTTTGTTGTTTTGGTTGAGACCACTCCTGAAGGTACATCAGTTTGTATATAATTTAATATTGTATATATTTTACAATACTCACAAATTTATTCACTTCTGATATCTCCTCTGGTTTCTTCTATTAACAGGTGCAAATGTTGTTTACCTCAGTTACTTCTGTTGCGTGCCTAGACATAACACCAGGCACGTTGTCTTTTATGATGTAATGCAGTGGAACTATGGAAACGTGGAAGTGCTGTGTGTGATGCAGAGCCCTAACTAGTCACTCAGCTGAAAGGAGTTGCTTTGAAAAAAGGTTGGACCAAAAGGTAGAAGAAATGGTGCCCAGCCAACTGCAAATTCTGCAGGAGAACATTTTTAGTGAACTTTAAAGAGCTTAAAGATCTCTGGCTCTGGCTATCTGAAACGTGTGTGTTAAAGATTTAGCTGGGATGTGTTTACTTAAATTCTGAGAACCCGAATCTGTGGACACCACTACCGACGAAGAAACATCGACAATGGTTGTGGCACGACACAGCATGCAACATGTCCAACATGACTTTTCAAGTACAAAAGTGACTATATCTACACTGGTATTGCTCAGCTGTTTATCTGTCAGTTCTGTATACTAGCTGCAACGAAACAAAATTTTATTACCGCTAAGCCGTCAGGTACTGAGACGTGCTTATAGATATGACTATAAACTTGAGGCAAGCATGTTTATAGTCATAGCTATAAGCACATGCAAGTATCTGTTTAGGATAAATAGTTCTTTTGTTAACCGTCTTAGGCTGAAAGCTATCAATGTGTGACAGTTCAGGGAATTTGCTTTCATCGTGCTTGACTACACCTAACCATCACGTCACCTTAACACAAAAGCAGTTAAAAGCAAGCCGTTCTTGTCATTCTAAACATGTACACAGTGCAGGGATATGGTTTTAAACTTAAAACCAGAAATCTTAAATCCTATAAATGATCATGACAACAGCAGAGGCAGGTCCCACCAGAGTGCAGGAACTCTCTCCATCGGTTGGACATTAGGAGACGATGTGCCTCCAAGGACCTTGCCTCTAAGGACTCGTTTTATACTTTATACTTTATTTTATAATTTCTCTATTACTAATTTAAATTTGATTAATAATTTGTTATTTATTTTAAACTTATTTTGCTATGATTTAATATACATTTAGTATTTATTTAATTAACATCTAAGCCGCCCATGGAGGACGGGTCCCCTATTGAGTCTTGGTTCCTCCCAAGGTTTCTTCCTAACAAACCAAAATGTTTAGAAGAACATGATAGTGTCTAACCAACACCACAAAGCTCTGGAAAGCCTTGAGAAGCACATCTTGAACCACTAACTGCTTTAAAACTGAACTGAACTGCTTTAAAATACTATTGGAGTGTCAAATTATTTCAAATCAAAAGCACTTTTTAAGCTAAAGATATAAATGCAGTGTTCCTTATAGCGTTCCTTCCTTATTTTGACTGTTATTATGAGATATTTCGTATTTTGCCTGGTCAACTGAATTTCATTTGTTCAAAAACATCCATTATTGCATTTTGGGCCTGCAGCACGTTCCAAGAAAAGTTTTAATAGTAATGTAATTTCAAACAGGTGATCATAAACATGATTTGGTATAAAAGATGAGTGAGTCTCTGAGGAGCAAAGGTGGACAGAGGCTGTCCAGTTTGTCAACAAAGGTTGTTACAATAAAGAAAAACTGGAGGGGACTTGCTTATTTCAGTCCTACCTTTTTCTGATTTAGCTTGTTTTGCATCGTCTTGTTAAAAAATGCTTTACCAGATTTGAAAGCATATGCTGCTCTTAATATCTTAATGTACTTTTCTGCATTAATGCTGCCATCCCTGAATTGTAAACGACTTTTGCCATGGGCACTAACAGACCCCCATACAATGTCGGAGCATGACTTGTTGCTAATAAATATCTGGAGGATTACGGTTAAACATTTGTGCAAGTCATGCAGGTTCTCTATCAGTCAACAAAGCATTTATTTATGGACTGTGATTTAAGAGAAACAAGAAGATGATGAACTGACTTGTAGGTGGAAGTGGAAATGACCTGTCATGTTGAGATCTTCAACATAACGCAATCTGCTGCCACTCTTTATCTGCATTTTGTTTGTTCAATACGTAAATGTTTCCTGTGAGTCTGAAATGAGAGAGCACTAGTTAGAAGGGGTATGTATACACTTTTGGCCATATAGTGTCTATAGTAGGTATAGGATTAACGTTGCTGAATATGATGAATGGACAAATACAGTACAACAAAGCTGATTTGATAGAGATAGAGATCTTTGCTAGGCAAGTTCTCAGGCTTTAGTGTATACGTGGTAAACAACGTCCCCACATGGTCACGCAAAAGCATCAAACTTAGGACAAACGGGAAAAAGACAAGGATAGGATAAAGTTGAAAAGATCCATTAGAGCTTTGGCACCTTGCCTATTCATTAGACTGAGTCTCATTAGGGTCGGGCAGTAGCAGATAAATGGCTTTAAATCGCTTCACTGAACTGTGAAAATCCCCCAGATAACAGAGAAAACAATACAAGGAAATTAGGTCAGAGATGAACAAATTCCACCCGGTAAAGACCCCCATTTCCAAATGTAACTTTTTTTTCGGATTTTTTATTAATATAAAAAAGTAAAAATCTTAATATTTATATTTAATTTTGAAAAAAAAAAATGGCTTTTTTAATGAGCTTTAATATTGTTTTTGGCCCGCGTATCTTTAAGTTAAAATTATGTAACTTGCGGAAAAGTAGCATTCTCCGTCACAGCGAAGGTCTTTTACATATCATGGTTATTTTAGGATATTTATTTAATTAGTAATAAAGAAATTGATTTATTCCTGATTTTATATATATATATATCCGAAAAGTCATTACAAATAACGCGCACTATTTTCATTTTCATACAGGAAAAGATACTGACAAACATTTTTGGGAAATAAATATACAATTTGCTGCACGTTAACATATTTCCCACGGTAAACAGAAATAACTAGGCCTATATATAGCGACCTCTTCTAAGTGACTGCAAAAAGTGTGAACTTAAAATTAGAAACAACAAATGTAGGGGGGGGGGATCCCCCACATAACTGAATGCCAAACGAAACCTGAAGAAGAACATTATAAACTATTACACTGTACATGACCACCGATGAATCATTTGGTTATCATCATTTGGTGATATAACATGTTGCTCATAATAAAATATTCAATTTTTTTGGTGAGCAGTAAATGCAAATAACCACTAAATCTGTGAGACGACCTGGATTTGAACTGCAAACTGCAATTTTTTTTTAACACCCAACTATTTTCTCTCTTCTCAAATGTCTCATAATTGGCCGTATGAAGCTCTGGAGTTTCAGCCCCTGCACGGGTTTCCCCTGAGACTGTGGGAAAGTGTGCTGCTTAAAGCATCCAGGCTTTGTCATGCTAATGTAACTGGGTGGTGGTTGGAGGGGAGCTTCAGTGGCTATATGTTTAAATCTAGGTTACAGCCTCGTTTCTCATTTCCCTTTTTATGTAAAGGAGCGAAGTGAGCAACAGGTTAACACGTTTCTAAGTTCTGCTTGGCGTCAGAACGGAACCATGACTGCCTCCAATCTCGGCAACGGACCAGAAAAGAATTTCAGCGCCAAAGAAGAGCGGAAGGTAAAAAAAAAACAAAAAAACAAAAAAACAACGACTCAAACTCGGACTTGAGAAGATGTAGGCACCTTTTATATTTTAGCAGGACATAGTGAATTCTAATCACAATAATAACTCATAAAGTGAGTGCTACAGCTTAGTCTTTTGTAACACTTTGTTTTAGATCGCAAGGTTTTATCCTACACAGGCGAGGTTTCGTGGGTGGTTTTATTCATTAATCGGTTCTTGTGTGCCTTACTCACATATTAATTAATGTGCAGTAATTACAGTCAAACAGTGGAGCAGAAGATTTCATGGGCCACAAGTATCACCATATACAACTATGGAATAAACTAAGAGACCAGTCAGAACTGGCAGCAATTCCAATCGAGCATGTGATGAATTCCAACACAGACAGAACTCATTCTAATTAATGAGGTATTAATTAGCTAATCGTCAACCAAATCAAATTCATTGAGTAAAAGAAAGTACAGTATACATGAACGAGATACACCGAACTTCCCTGAGTTATAACATTAGTATTGTTTTGTTAAAAATAATATGTGTTTGTTTTCTTTGCACTATTATTTTCATGCATAATGGAGGTCTGAATAAACTGCATGTTCTTTGGTATTTTGACCAGTTATTATTTACAGTGATTAAATGTATTTGTGGCAAAATAATATTTCTATTTGGAATTTGTCAGCAATTTAGAGAAAAAAAAAACACAAACGCATGCAATAACGACAGATAGGAAAACCAGAGAGTTTGGAATGGACCCTTGTTTTTTTTGTAGATGTATTTTAAGTGCCCATCTACATTTGATTTTTAGCTTCGAAAGCCACTGATAGAGAAGAGACGCAGGGAAAGGATCAATTCAAGCCTGGAGCAACTCAAGGGTATTATGGTGGATGCCTACAATTTGGATGTGAGTAGCCTTCACCAAAACATCATGCATACTGAAAGCCACACTGTCTGTTTTTAGGTTTTGGACTAATTGAATTCACAACAGAATGTTGTATTTAACGGCTGCATTGCCTTTCAGCAATCCAAGCTGGAAAAGGCGGATGTTCTTGAGATAACCGTACAGCACATGGAGGGACTACAGAGAGGTCTTGGGCCAGGTGAGACTTGGAATAGATGCTAATGAGGTGTAGGATGGCGTTTGACTTGAAGTTAGTATAAGATTGGGACAGAAAGTCAGTGATTTCCTGCATTTACCGGTATATTATTGAAAACTTATGACACAATGTAAAATTGTTCAGCACTTTACTACCTTGGGAATTTTTTTTTTTCCGAAAAATCTAATTTGTTGGCTTTGTTTTGTTGCAGGCAGCCAAGGATCCAGCATGGTCTTTGAGTCACGTCAACGCTACAGTAGTGGTTACATCCAGTGTATGCACGAGGTGCACAATTTACTCCTTAACTGCCCTGGTATGGACAAATCATTGGGGGCTCGTCTTTTAAACCACTTGCTCAAGGCTCTGCCCCAGATCAGTGGAGAAAGCGGTTCCCTGGGCAGTGCTGGCACTGCTGTCCCCACCAGCCCTCTCCCTACCTCTCCAACGCAATCGCACCTTGCTGTTCCATCCTTTCAGCCATGTCCTCTCCACCAACACACTGCTCCATCGCCTGTGAGCCCTCCATCTCCCAGCAGCCCCCACTGCTCACCCAGAATCCTTTTGCAGAGGGAAGGGGCTAACGTCAGGCCCTTTCCGCCCAGATCACCATCCCCCCGATCTCCAGCCCCTTTTGCCCTTCCCCCTAACTTCCCAGGGGGTGACCCTTCTATGTGGAGGCCATGGTGAGGGAGTGCAACCCTCTACAACCTTTCCCTTGCCCGCCCCTTCCTATACTCTTCCCTAATAGTGTCCATTACATCCTCATCTCCCGGGATGTTTGAGTGCTGGGCCTTTTCATTCAGAGAGCAGAGAGGTCACAGAATAATGGCAGGTCTCTGAGCCCCTGGGGGTTTTGTGGCATCGTTTAAAGCACTATTCTTTATGGTTGATTTACTACTGTGTGTGCTTGTTTGGAAATTTGAAAAACAAAAGAGAACCACCATCAAGGATGCTCACTTAGAATCTGAGAGATAATTGTTCCTTCATTATTTGAGGGTTTTGATATGTTGGTAAGCCTAAAAGAAAGGTATTTTATTGTTTTTTTTGTTTTTTGTTTAGTGGCTATTTTTTAATGTGGTTGTGTACGTTATGTACTATGCATATGACTAATGTAGTAATCTGTGGTTTCAGGTACAATACACTACACCTTGACCTGTCTCTGAATGCTTGCAGGAATTGTAGATCATTCTTTCATGCAAATATGTGCCTGAGATGCTGTGATTTTTCTTGCCATGACTAGTTGCTCATATTTGACTTGTTTTCTGTTGGTCAGTGGTCTCACTTTGTACATTTGATCCTCCTTATCCACCGTCTGTGTAGCCATGGATTCAACCAACTGATGACCAAAATTTTTCAAAGAAAGAAAGATACAGTTAGAAGTAGCATAACTTTGCCACTGGTCAAGAATTACGTTCAAGTCATGTGAATGAAGTGATGTGTAGGCACCTGCAATGTGAAAGATTCTCA
The DNA here is from genome assembly GCA_034779995.1 of Parotocinclus haroldoi. Taxonomy (NCBI): domain Eukaryota; kingdom Metazoa; phylum Chordata; class Actinopteri; order Siluriformes; family Loricariidae; genus Parotocinclus; species Parotocinclus haroldoi. The sequence goes on along the minus strand of JAUZST010057368.1, from coordinate 9,024 downwards.
GACTCTTACGAACACGGGCATGTCGGAGCATTGCATCTTGTAATGTTCATTCATATGTGCAGACCATTTATTGTCACTGTTTATTTCCTATATTACAACAACAATATATGCAAATACTAAAACATTTTATATGCAGGCCATGGATTTAGGCACCCCTGTACATACACAGGGTCAAAGTGCAGGTGCAAGTATGTATGCAAGCTGTACACTGTATATGCTGCATCCTGTAAAGATGTCTGTGAATAAAGAATTCACCGTAATTTGTACAAGTTTGTCTGATTATTTACAGAAATTGATTTTGTACTTCATCGCTTACAAACTGGCGAGCCATCCCAAGGTCTGCAAATAAAAAAAACAACAAACAAACAAAAATATTTAAGAACAGTTGTCCAACTTGCTTTAAGGTCCCATGACATGCTGCTTTTTAATGATTTTATTATAGGCCTTAGAGGTCTCTTAATACTGTATCTAAAATCGCTTTCCCAAAATTCAGGTTTGGTGGAGAAATATAACCACGTTGAGCCAGTCCCACAATGAGCATTCCTTAGTGCATACCATTTCTGTGTGTGTAGATTTAAATGATAACGAGGAGGCGAGAGGAAGGGCAAAATGGAGGGTGGGGGAGTGGCCTTAACATGCCCTAATTTTTACAGTAGTTGTATCGAGATCCCTAATAGACACCCAGTTTGCTGTTGTTCTAGAGATGCATTAGCATTTGTATCAGTCATGTCAGTAATCTAGAGCTAATAAAGATAATGAAGCGAATTCAAAGACACATGCAGACACAGTTGAAGGCTTCTGAGCTTTGGATCACCGCTGTGCTATGCTAGAAGCTGTTGGCGGGCCTGTAGCCATACCTTTGTTTGTCCAATAAATGGTATTATGTTTGACTTTTACTTTGTTGTCGGATTTTAGTCTTTAAACTTTAGCACTCAGTGTCTTTTTCGCTTTCCTCGTAAAACCAGTAATTCAAAATGGCGGCATGGTGCGACTCTGGTGGGGGTCGTTCAGTGCGAGGTGCTGCCCCATAATGTGACATAACAATAAGGGAGAATTCAAAGTGGCTCGTAGAAGCATTTGATTCCTGACATCAAACTCTTTTAACTGAATGACATGCTTGGATGATTTAAAGCAGCAGAAAGACCCAAGTGGAAATACAAAAACAGGCAAAAAGCGAATGATCTACAGATCTACAGTATCACAACCAGTGGCGTCAAAGTAGCACGCTCCACAGAAACTGCCCTAGTGAGTGTTGCTGAGAAGCTTCATGCTGAAATAAACCAAATAATTCAAAATGTTTCCCCACTGCTCTGTTCCCATTGCTATGTCCCTGTATCTGGGTCTGCGTATTTCAATTACTTTACAATGCTGATGCTTGGCTATAAAGCTAAAAGTTGATCAGCCAGTCAATTCTTACCTAAAAGGCTTTACTAAAATTGCACACCGTACCTAAAAAAATTCAAGACTCAAGCATGGCTTGACCAGAGTTGTTGACATTTTAAAACTACTCCTATTGGTCGATCCCTTTGTTAGTATGCTTGTTGGTTTTACCTACATCATCACCTATAACAGAGTTTTAGTTGGTTGGAATACTTGAATTCAAGGTTGTTGTACTAGAATGAGTTAATACCTCATAAGAAAAGTCTGGTTGTCTTTGCCAGCAAAAGAGCAGACTGCCTATAAATCAATAGATGATGACTAATTGTGATACTACTTTGGCATTGCTTTGAAATGCAGTAATTCAGTCATTTATGTTTAAGCATTGCAGATTAATAGATCACTGTGAAGCCTAAGGTTGAATGGCACCAATTTATGTATAAAACCCAAGAGAAGTATAACCTAATTAGCTGCATTTAGAAATGATTTGTAGCTTCGTAAATTAGCCTTAGGTCTTGTCCATTTAGACTACTAATTCAGTAATTCCTTCATACCAGCGTAATCCAGTTCTTAGTTGAGGGGCACAGACATATGAGTAAAACAAGCAAACTCATGCAGACCAGTGGTCTATTGAAATGCAGGGGAAATGAACCAGGGGTCACTGAAGATGTGAAGCTTGCAAAAATTAGGGGATATTTCATTACGGGATATTTAATTTTGGGGTATCCCCCACTTATTGGGAGCTGTATAAATATAATACATACTCATGTGACAGTATCTCATAAAAGTGAGTGCAACCCTCACATTTTTGTAACTATTTTGTTATATCTGTGGTCATCACCATGGTCGACCAAACAAGTCGAGTGCACATGCTCACTGTCAGTCTCAGACTGCAAGAATTGCTGCAGAGTTTGGGGGTGCATTCTCAAACAAAAGGTGGAGGAGTGCAAGCATCCACCAGCACTTTCTTTTTTGGACTTTCTTGTATAATCAAATCATACCATTTATATATTGATAATACAAAATAGTAGTAGTTCTGCTTTACATGTCTTTATTCGACACATTTATAAATTGCATGGACAGCACTCTTTAGAGCATCGGAGATTTGGAGAGAGCTCATTTACTCTGTGGTATGCTCCCATTTCAGTGATTTTCTGCAGGTGCTTTTGGTGGATTCTTTGCAAGATGCAACAGTACAGCGTCAAAGCACTGCCGTACCATCATTGAGATTTCTAAAAATTGAGGTAAGAGCTGTCTAAATTATTATAGAAACCTGGAAGGTTAGTGGTGAATAGGCAACTTTGTAGAAGAAACATGTTCAAGAAAAACAATTCGAATGACCTTGAAAGTTTGGTTCAAGTTGAATTACAAAAAGTTCACAGTAACACTCACAACTCAAAAACGCCAAATGGTCTGATAAATCCAGATTTGCCAGAGCTATGTCCATGTGAATCAACTGAAATGATGAACCCATCATGGACAGTGCCCACTGGATTTCCCACAGTCTCTGGAAACAGTGTTATGATTTGGGGTTGCTTCCATTATTCAGGTCTAGGCTCAGCAATGTTATATGTATATGAATATATGAATGTACTAAATGTGTACCAGTACTGCATTTGTATTCCCTAATTGCATAGGCATATTCCAGGAAATATTAATTAGGCTCAAATAGTGAAAGGATAGTTCTCTCAGCATGGGGTATGATTTTCAAACATTAAATAAAAGCCACCATATAATCCTGACTGTAAGACTTTACAGAGTGGCTCAACTTACCTGTCATCAATACAAGATCTTGGCCAAAAATGAATGCAGATGTGGATGGAAATAAATGGGGATATATTGCATAAGGTTAAAGTAATACAGGTCAGTTAGTATCTGATTGAATGCGATTTTGTGTTTGATAACCTACATTATGTGATCTGCTAAGGTTTATGTTTACATGTTTAGTGTGTGACTGTGTGCGTGACTGTGTGTGTGTGCCATGCAATGGATTGGCACCTCGTCTAGGGTTGTTCCTGCCCTTGCGCCCAGAGTTGCCGGGTGGGCACCGGCTGGGTAATGACCCCGCGTGGATTAAGCAGCAGATAATGGATGGATGGATATATACAGAGAATTCTGAGAGATTGTGCTTTACTAAGCCTATAGCTGTAACATAAAATAACTGAAACATACATTGCTCACAAAGATTATAGGATATTTCTATTAATATTAATTGCTATCCTGGTGTATCCTGACCTCTAATACTTTGCATAAGAACACGTTTCTCTGTATAGAAAGACACTGTGGAACAGTATGTAGCTCTGCTACCTCCCAGTTCCAGGGACTATTGTTTGGTTCCCTAGTTGATATCATCATCAATCACACAACCTCCCTCTACAGCGCTTACAATGAGATCAAAACCCTATCAGAACGCGGCACACGTAGGGTGGGTCAGCACTGCAAATTAGCGCTCCAACGTTGAGTCACTGCATTGTATGCCTCCAATTTTGGGGCAAGAATTTCAAATTTCAAACAGAGTTTCAAATGGACGTTTCCTGGACTGGAAGTTCAGTGGCTTGCTCAGTTCAATGGATCTTGATGTTCACTATGTGATGTCCATGGAGTCTCAATGCCTCCCAGGATGGGATCAGTACTGAGAATATCTATTAACCCAAAACTCACCTAGAGTCTAAGAGACAGTTGCTCACACAGTGCTCACAAAAATTAGGGGGTATTTCTAAATGAATACGACGTGGATCCCACAAGAAATGTTGGATAATCCTGTCCATGCCTCATCACTGCCTTGGGTGACCATACAGCACATGAGCAGTCAATGTGTGGCTCTCTCGTCCAGTTTTACATACTTTTGCTCACCCCATGAATATATCACTTACTACTCAATCGCCATAATTGACTTTGCATCTCATTTGCGTAATCTTTCTGCTTATCGTGTTTAACGAAATCAAATGCTTCATTTGTAATCGCTTCATATTCATCTGAAAATATCCTCTAATTCTCGTGAGAAGTGTAAATATAGAAGTTTGAAGATAAGGAAGACGAGGAAAGCTGTACCAAAAGTGTTTAATCCAACACAACATAGCAATAGCGGTAAAATGTAGTTCCGAATATGTCCACTGGTTGGCGGTCGCTTATTACCGGTGCTAATGTAAGCTGTTCGCTTCAGTTCTATCCCAGGCAACTGGTCAGTGATCAGTAGCAAAGGTGGCTGTGTTACTACATGTAAAGGTAAAATCTCAAAAAGTGGAAGTCGTTTTACAGCTCTAATTGCGCTTCACGTTGAATTTTGTTGTGTAGTAAATCTCGAAAAATGTTTCCTTATTAATACTTTAAAATTTCATTTAAACTAAACAATGAATTGAGTTAAGAAACCCAGTTGTATTTTAGCATTGCTGTGAATGCAGGTTTCATTTTAAACACATTTTGTTATTGTAAACAGAACCAGATCCTGGAGTCACTAAAGACAATTCGGTCCCAGTCCATAGCAGTCCAGGTTCCTTATTCATGGCACAACTGTAAATAAAGGCTGCGGTGGCTGGCGTGGGCGTGGCACTGGGGGGAAAAGTCGACCTGACTACCCAGGGCCAGAGTAGGGAGAGGGGCCCATGAAAATCCTGATTTTTTTTTTGCTCACGTTCCTCGTGCACTGGCATGGATAGGGGCCCACTGACATTGAGAGTGTACAGGGCCCAGAATTTGCTGTTACAGCAGCCAGCAAATCGGTGCAATGACAACAAATTCCCTTGTCCTAAGTACCTGCTAAGAGTCAGTATAATGAAAATGCTACCTGTGTCTGGATGGTGGACAGTGAAACTGAGGTTGCTGCTCATGCTTGTTGGTAGATCAAACAATCATCTGTTTCTATCTGGGCCGTCCAAGGGCCCATTTGGCATGAAAGATACACTAGATAAACAGCAGCCACCGAGAGCCTCTTCATAGAGCAACAGGGGAAGCACTTTTACATATCTTTATATATCTGCCTGTGACGTAAATGCATGCTGAGTTTTGCTCTGACGTTCCTATCTGGGTGATTGATGTATTTTTTTGTGTTTGTGTATATATAATCAGTATAACCAGAATTTTAGAATTCTGCATTCTGCATAAAACCTCAGTGTTAACCGCTGTTAAGTTTCCAGTATGTGGTAATTACGTGTTATTAATTTTATCTGCATATTATATTCTCAGGAAAGTGTATCTAAATTATTGCTTATGCTCACACGTACCCTACAACCACAACCCTGAAAACCCAGTTAAAAACCCAACGGAAACTGTGAATGAGAAACTTACCCAACATACCCAGCACATAGGGTTTAGGCTGAGAAATGTAGGCTTTCTGATTTGTTCCCCACGACTGAGAAACGGAAATGTTCCTATTGTTGTCCTCCGTGGAATACTTTCTTATTAAATAACTAAATATGATCAACTGTATTTCACAAACAACACATAGATATGAATGTTATCTATTAAAAAAAAACAAAAAACTATGGACGTTTGACCTTGAGAGTGGGGAAATGTTGTTACTAACAGCTAGTTTTTGTTTTTTTTTTATGAACAGGGGTTTGCCCAGACATGAACTTTTGAGTGGGTAACTAATGCTAATTTTCTCTGAACAGTAAATGTGATACACCCTAGTGTGTTGTGTTATGTTAAGCTGCCAGAGTTGCTATGAATGAGTGGGTTTGTTCTGCTATAGTATAGTGTGGAGGAATAACGAGGACTGAGCTAACAACATGCCACTAACCACACGACACCTCTCAGGGCTAAAGAAGGCAAAGGAAGACATAATGACTGTGTTAGAGCAAAGTACTACAGTTTTTTAAAGTCCAGTTTTAAGAGACAGTACATGCTACAAACATATTATTTTGTTTAAAATTGTACACAATGCTATTATGCAAGTTTAGTCACTATGCTAGTATGCTTAATTCATAGTTTGCTATTTTTATTGGATATAACTGGACAGTTATAGAGAGACCATTTTGTAGACCATTCTCTTTGTACTGCATGTATTTATTTCGATTCAGTTATCACTTTATCAGTCATTCACAGAAAGAACCTTGAGACACCAACAAATCGCTTCCTTCCCTCTTAACGAGTTTATTATGGCTTTGTAGGACGTAGGCCTACAAAAAAAAGTTTTACAGGTGTGGTCGATTAGACACTGGGTAGTTCAACTTTCAGACAAAGTGGTAGATGCTAGATATACCTCTATGATGCACTTTAAGACATTTTGCCCAGTTGGCAGACTTTGAGAAGAGGTGCAGACTGAGAGAAACAAGATGGCCATTTGACTGCTTGCCAGCCATCTACGCTGTAAAAAATACTGTAAAATGTTACTATATTATGCCACTATGTTATAACAATGTTATAAACCATGTTTATTATGTTAGCATTATACATACATTTCATTGTTTTTTTTTAGTTATGCATGCAGCTCAGTGTATACAGCACACTAAAACCAGTTTTATTGTAAATCTACCTGTAACTCCAAAACGTGATTGCAAATTACTGGCAACTAAAATTGCCAGCAAGGTATTGTAAATTTACATATGGCATTATACATTATTTTGCAGGACTAAATCTAAGTAGAAACTAAAGACCAGAATTATCCAGTATAATTACAATTCAATTAAGCAGATATTTTGAGAAGAGTAAACATTAAATTACAGTAACAGCTTGTTAAATGACAGGTAAGAAATACGTTTTGTCTATTTTGAATCTATGGCCTAGAACTAACCACGATTTACAGATTCAGTAGCCGTATATACTGTAAATAAAATATACAATTACAAAAGGCCCAGTTTCTAGAGATCGTGTTGCCGTGACTTGCAGACAGTGTGAAATTGCATTATTTACTAATGATGTACTTCACATGAAATTACAAAGCTTAATATCAAATACATTTCGTATTCGTTAGCCCACTAATAATGTCACGCATGTACAAAACAACTCACGTGTGGCAGAAGTGTGAGGAGTGAGAAGAGAGGGGCCGTACGCTGTGTGTGGGACTGCATGTGGCTGTGGCAGAAATGTGAGGAGTGAGAAGAGAGAGAAAAGGGGCTGCGCACTGTGGTTGTACATGTATGCAAGAGTGTGTGAACGGCAGAAATTTGAGAAGAGAGAAGGGGTGCCATGCACTTTGTAAATGGTTGTGTGTGTGTGTGTGTGTGTGTGTGTGTGTGTGTGTGTGTGTGTGTGTGTGTTTGTATGTGAAAAGTCAAATCAAGATTTTTTATTGGTCACATACACAGTCACACACAATTCAACTTGCAGTGAAATGCTTAATGCTTAAATGTGGGAGAGAAGAGCGGCCTATACTCTGTGTTTGTGGTGTGTGTGTGTTTTTGTGTGTGTGTGTGTGTGTGTGTGTGCAGAAAATTGCAGAAAACCGGATTGCAGAAAACAATAAGTAGTATGAGTATTGTCAATAGCATGATTTCCAAGCTCTATTGAAAAAACTTAACTGACCAGCCCTAGTGGCAAATGGCACAAACATTTCCTAATGAACTCAAAGTCCATCAGTTTCCTGAGTAGTGCGCTGACATGTGGACTCACTCCAGAGTGTTCTTTTCTTGCTTTTCGGCGCCACCGTTTGATTTTGTTCCTGGCCTAATACCCAAAAATCCACTGTAAAATAAAACACATATTTTTTAAATAAATTTAGTTTAGTAATATGTGCATGCACACTGTGGGGAAATATAAAGAAACAAGAAAAACCTCACATATATGAAAGTGTCTCATTAATTAGTGAATTCAGCTTGGTTAATTTGAATATACTCCCAGAAGATCGGGTTGAAACCCAAGAAAATAGAACATACAAGAATGCTTGGCTGAACACACTGTACAAAAGTGCTGTTTGTATTGGATCATTTTACTTTTGTTTGGTCCCTTGTGCCATTAAGTGTTTAAATGATGAATATGTAAAGTAAAAATGTCTAAGAGATTGTAGACCTGCCCTGATATGCTGTGTGGCTGCTTTTGCTTCCTTCTTCTTTCCTTCTTTCCTTCTTCCTTTCCTAATGCCTCTTAAAGCTCTTAAACAGCTTGTTTTTAATGTTGAATGAACTCCAAAGTGGATGCTGCTCCCTCCTGATATTCCATGTAGGAAGTGAAATGTTGCAAATAAAGCAGCAAGGCCTTCAACAAACGTGTCTGAAGTTGACTCCAGGACAATCTTAACAATCTACCGAGGGCATCCACCTCTCTGGGTTTATTTTGTCACCTGCAAAGAAATTAAGAAAACGTAGTATGTTGCATATTTCAGTATGTCACAGTTTTCATTTATGGTTCCCTCAATGAACTGTAGCTCCCCACAGCCAGCAGCACTCATGCAGCCCCAAAACCATGACATGTCCACCAATATTGTTTTGACTGTAGGCAAGACTTACTTGTCTTTGTACTCACACCACACCAAATAAATGAACCAAATAAACTTATCTTGGTCTCATCAGACCACAGAACATGGTGTCAGTAATCCATGTCCTTCGTCTGCTTGTCTTCACAAACTGTTTGTAGGATTGTAGGATATGCATCATCTAAGATGACAGCTACGTAGACCAGTTTGATACATTGTGTAGAGTGTGGTCTGAGCAATGACCGACTGGGGGGGGGGGGGGGGGGGGGGGGGGGGGGGGGGGGGGGGGGGGGGGGGGG